>NQII01009145.1:8667-20070 GCA_002778355.1 Clitarchus hookeri
AAAGTCTTTAATTCCCATTTTTTCTGCGAAAACTTTTGCTTTTTCTCTTAAAATGTTTCCTCCAACTGGTACATTCGAATTCCGTGCTTGCGCAAACCAATTTTTTAAATTCTCTTCTAGTTGTGGATACTTACCAGTCTTAAAGCACTTTACTTTGCTGCCCGATGTCTGGAAGGCGATTTTGTCCTTCAGAATTGAGTTTATTGTGGGAGGAGGAACGTTATAACGTTTGGACACGTCAATTTGTTTATCACCACCGGCCACGACGTTAATGATTTCTTTTTTTTCTCTAATGGGAATACACTTATTAACTCTTTTCGGAGGCATGACAGCTTACTCTGCGTCATTACCTGCCCTTCAAACCCTCCTACGTCCTTCAGTACCCTACCGGTCTTCTTTACCCTTCCCGAATTGCATAAATCTAGAGCTGGTGTACTGTCTAGGGTTAAAAACATTACGAGTTAACGAGATTTTTAAGTTGGATATAAGAATTATAAGACGTTTTAATTGAGCTCAAGCACCAAAATAAATACGTATTATCGAGGGGACAGGAATGCATTGTTTTTTTTTTTACGAATTAAAGGGATTTGCACGAATTAGCGGGATATGCTAATAATCGGGATGCGAAATATCGAGATTTCACTGTACCATCATTCAAAATTCAAAAGTTTGTAGGGGGGACACACTTTCAAGGAAATGATCTCGTAAGCCTCTCGTTCCTTTGTAAAATAGGTTTTAAAGTTGGGACTTTTATGTGAAAAGCTGTAATTATCTGGGATGGGGCAGTGTTGCTGCCAAACATTTAAAAAGGCGAAAGTAGTCGTTTAGAGATATTAGATAACGGCTGCTGCTGTTAAAATTTATTTTACTGCTGCAGTGTTGTATTACAATGTTATTCAATGTAGTAATGGCCTACATAACAAATTACTACTGCCAAATTTTGTCTTGATAAAAAGAAGTGGAAGCTGCTGATTAACACGTACAATTTAGTAATAAAATAAAATTCATACTTAAATACACATTTGTTACCTCAAGCACACTGACAACCTCTCTTTAGGTGTAATTGCACAGCAATATTCTGTGCTTGCGAAAGTTAGATAAGCACGAATTATTTTTAGCAGTTCTTGAAATATATGTTTTGAATTTTAAAATACTGTAAAAAATTTTGTGCAATCTCTTTCAAGATCTGAAAATGCAGAACTTGTTCACTGTTTCCTTTGTTGATCTGAGTTATCCATAAACTTCTTTTTTCTCTTTCTTCATACTTTTCATCTTCACAGTTAACCGGTCTATTCTAAAATTATTTCTAGTCAGTCATGCTGGAAATTAAGTTCTCTCTGTGTTGTAAGTATTCAGTAGATGCTTAAGACAGCTTAAACAATTTTGCACATCATTTTCTTTTTTAAAAAATACTTTTTGGTAACAATTACATTCAGTTTTTTTACAAATATATTCTTTTAAGGTCATAAGTCCAAAATTTAAACAAAATTTTTACACTGTAGTTATAGGTTCAAGGCAAACGTAAATTTTGTGTAGATTTTTCTCGGGGAATGCAGTGATACGCAAGATATGTTACAAATAAATATTTTGAGTCTACAATATGTTTGGAATAAAATTGTATTGCCAACTCTTCTATAGTCCAGTCATGATTACTTCCAACTTTTCTGAAGCCCTGCTACAGTTCTATTTCCAGGATATTCCTCCGCCACATGCAAGCTAAGCTTTACCAAGCCTAGAAAATTACACCAAATTGACAGCGCACAACATTCGTGTGAACTCAGTATAATATTTTGCATAAGAACTGTTTTGTACCTGACATTGTCAACGTACCTATTTTTTCCCTGTTTTTGTTCATTTTAATTATAAATGAAATATTACAGTTTATAGATAAATTATAAGTAGAAGTTCAATTTATTAAATAATGTATTAATGTTAACACAAGTATGAAATGCTACATTGTAGGAAACAACCAAGTACGTCATACAAGAAGTGATGTTTTAAAAGTATTATTCAAAAAATGTGATGAAACAGCGGATAGATGATGCATCTTATCCATTTTTAAGCCCAACAAAAATGTGTACACGAGTTGATTGGCTTTAGGGGTTTTGTTCACCAAGCAGCATTACTGTTTTATTCAGTGAAAATTAGGTGGCTGACTTTAGAATGCAATTATGGCTGCTGGATAAGCTTATACTGTTTCTGTGGCATTATACAATTGAAGTGATCAATTCTGTCATGAGCAAAGACGAAGCCAAAACGATCAGTTGGGAAAACTGCAACAGTCTGTGAATTTTGTAACAAATTGGGGGCCACTCTGATAGGGTGTTTACCCACAGGAAAAAGTCAAGGAATTTCATGTGACAGGGAAATGTAAATAATTGCTACTCAGCAAAAATTGTTGGTTGTCAGAATACAACATAATGTGATTCAAGATTTTGAGTTTGTGAATTGGAAATAATACATATTTGCCAAGTGACTTAGTGCCTGTACTTACAAAATAAAGTATTTGTGTGTTTCTAATGGGCACTGATGTGTAGTATGGTGTGTATTGCAATAAATATTGATGGGCTGAATAAAATGTACTATGGATCAAGGTGTGTATTTGAACATATTGAGCAGAGAAATTAGGCTTGCGGTATTGTTTCACGTTATACCAGGGCAATGACCAGAAACACAAGGCATAAGGTACGCATGTGGTTACTCTAAAATTGCTCCCATGTACTTGATACCCCTCCACAGTTCCCAGACATCAATGTCATTGAAAATTTGTGAAGTGTGTAAAAGAAAACATCCACAAACATCCCACATCTAACTGGAATGACCTCAAAATTGCCCCTCAAACTGAATGGGATAAGATTGAGCCCTCTTACTGTGAAAGGCTAGTTTGATTTATATGATGAAAAAGAACTGGTTGTCACATTAGGTACTAACTGTCCACACATGCCCTTAAACAGCAGCACATATACAGACACTACCATTTTCATTGTGGTGTACATGTTGACCTCTGAATGTGTAGTGTTTTGTTGTAAATTTATATATTTTTTCGTGAAGATATTTGCTTTTTGTATCTGTTGTATGATGATTCTGAATAAATTTATTCACATTTGCACTCAATTTTCATATCCAAAAAGTACTTGTATTACATCAATAAAATATCATAGGATAGGTGTACGGTCACCTTGAGTCACTGTATACTTAAACTGGCGCATTAACATGCACCCAGTAAAGTTGGCAACAATGGATGGAGCATTAAAGTTGAATTAAAAGTGTTAGGTAAACATTAGTGTATGCTGTAATTATTATCCGTGCTTTGTGTTTTATTTAAGTCATACAAATGTTAGAATTGTAAAATATAAAAAAATATTTACTTTTTAATAATTCTACAGGTTACTTGACCGATGCATGAATTAGGTGGAAGAATACAAAACTTGCATATTAAGTAGGGCTTTCAAAATTCTCATCTTACCGTGGACAGCCTGTATATACCACACAGCCTTGGGGGAAGGGTGAAGTTCTACGTTCCTTTGTCAGAATGTTTTATTTTACTTGTATTAATAAATTGTACGGGGGTGCTGATGGTATTACAATCGTGGCAAGTGTCCAGACACTGGCAAAAGCAGTGTAAAGGGCACTGCGTGTTATATATCTATATTTTCGTACTTTATGCTTTTCGCGGAAGAGTGGTTAAAATTAACAATGTATGGCATATTAACAACGTACGGCATTTTAATTAACGTGTGATATTTATAAGTACATTATAGGTATTTGCATTATAATATTAATTATTGTTTATGAATTGAAGTGTGCAGATTTTTCAAGTTTGGAGCTGAATTTTGTATTTGTAGCCGAATTTCTGATAGTATGTAGCGTACATACTGGGCTTTGTTGGCAACACTGAGCCCTACCAAACTCGTTTACGTAGTAAGGAAGTGGTGTACGCGTATGTCGTGTTTTTTGGCAAGAGCTTGGGAATGACGTTTGACCTGGGAGGTGACGTAATGGTCGTTTTCATGTGTAGCGCTGGCGGCACGGGTTGGAGTCCTTCCGCTCACCGGGGTGACATCACTTCTAAAAATAGATGGCGTGGGGGATCGATCGCGCCGTGCCGGCCGGCGAAAGTTGGCGCGCGAGACGGCCGGCCAGTTTGAATCTGTTAGAAAGAGAGGGGCGATAGGGGAGGGCGGACCGTTGCGGAGGGTGCGTTCAGTTTGTCGCCGTGGCCGCTCCACTCGGAATACGCGCTGGCGTCACCCCTGTTGCGTCACGCCCTCCGCCACGCCGCCGGTGTCGTCATGCCCGATGTGGACGCCGCTAGCTGTTTCCTTTCCTTGACTGCTTGATGATGTCACCGGTCCTCGCGGTTAAATCGAGGCGTTATGCCGGTCCTAGGCTCGCTGCCAGTGCCGTAACACAAAAAAGCCGTCTTCCATTTAACAATGAGCTGTTCGCTTTTAATAAGGCTTACACCATGGGTTGCTACCTTCTAGCCGCGGTCACCTTTTAATAAGTCTTTGAGCACCTTTGAAAAATGTAACTGCCCTTTCTTGAAAATATTTTAACGTGAACACAGATTGACATGCGCCCAGTTGAATTGGTAATATAATAAAGAATGTAGTTCTAGGTCTTAACGTCGAATTATGTGTTTGTGATTACTGAATTTGTTTCTTTTACTTCCTGTCTTTGTAATACTGAATGAAGCGTAAGAATTATAAAATTGGTAAAATATTTATTTTACAAATAATTTTACTCCTTTACTTGACTGACGCACGAATATAGTGATAAGACCCATGTCATGACATTGTTAATTTTACATACGGGGGAAGAATACACAATGTACGGTAAGTTGAACTAAACAAAGTTCCCATCATAGGTTATGTACGTGACGTTTGAAATCAAACATGGCGACCGCCGCAAGTACGCAAATTCACCTAGTAAGTAAGCAACTTCGCGTACTTGGCAAATACAGACTCTGTGTACTAGACTAGGCATTGGGATACAGCCAAATCTATAAAATTACATCAAAGGACAACGCACCGCAATCGTGCTCACTCAGTTCAGTAACATTTTACATTATAACTGTTTCTTACTACACGTCAACAACGCACTATTTTGTCCCTGTTTTTATTCATAAATTTTTTTGGTACAAAAATGTTTGAAAGTCCAATTTAACCAGAAAAATTTGCATGTTAACACTTGTATAATAAACGCATGTGATACATGACATAAGCAAGAAAAGAGCATTGTTACACCAAGCATGTGTTCTGTAACAATGTAACTGTTAATATGAAATAATAAAAACTGGTGAAAGCTACAAATTCTATATTTGATAGATGTAAGTGCTGCACACGGTAAAATCAGGAGTGGATCTAGACTTCGGTTTCTGGTGGAATTGTTTTGCTTTGGGGGGGGGGGGGTTGCCAATATATCTCGAGTAGTTGCATGGGAGGTGGGCCGTGTCACATTATTTTAGGAAACCATATCAAATTAACATTTTCAAGACAATTCCATAACAATGCGAGGTTTTTTCTCTCTCAAGATGAGTTGTGAAATGTCCACGAAGGAAGTTACATTATACAGGAAACTGAAGAGAACAGGTACTTGAACGGGTTCAGTGAAACAAAGAATGCTTATATTTTGTAGCACTGCAAAAATATTTTGTTACATTTTCCGTACTTACAAAGTTTTTTAAAAATCATAATTGTATTTCCATTCTGCATCGTCTAGTAACAACATTTTACAAGAAAGAACAAGCATGACCGCAGTAATAATTGCTCTGGATGTATATGATAAATAATAGTAATAACTTAACGTTTACCAATATTTTAAATTATTTTANCAGTAATAATTGCTCTGGATGTATATGATAAATAATAGTAATAACTTAACGTTTACCAATATTTTAAATTATTTTATGCACGTAGATTTCAGCCACGAAGTTGTAATTTTCGTAACTAAAATAAACGTTAAAATTATTATAATTAAAATAGTTGCCCTACTCGTAAATTTTCTTGTGCAAAATGTGTTTTTTGAANAATAAACGTTAAAATTATTATAATTAAAATAGTTGCCCTACTCGTAAATTTTCTTGTGCAAAATGTGTTTTTTGAAACATCCAGAATGGAAATACGCTTGTATCAGGATTGTAAGTAGGCTTGTTGATGTTAAAGCACGTGTTCCCACAGGAAAGAGCGCCGATGGCATTTCCCTCGAAGCCAGCCGGAGTTCTAATTGTGGCGATGACCGAGCGCAGGTAGCGTGTCGAGCGGCATTTGGTCGGCAGATGGATTTTCTGGCGGGTAGCGAGCAAAACCGGTGACCTACTTTCCCGCGCGGCGGCGCGTGTGTTGTAGGGCGCGGAGTGACCCGACATCCTTGACCGACTTGAATGCAGTTAAAACTGCTGGGAACGCGTGGCTGAAGGTCTGGTCGAGCTTTCTTGAGCCTTGGGACGCCTGTCGAAGTGTCCCCTCACCCCCAAAATTCGGCGCAAATTTACAGTAAACCTGAACAGCTGCGCGGTGGTGGTGTCTTCGCACAGCGATTTAGTTACATACGAAGTTAGAAGGGTTTTGTAATTAATTTCGTAACACTTTTTTTTGTCTGCCCCCACCCCTTCCAGGTTTTACATATGGTCGGGAGTTCTTTGTTATCCGTAGTACACCAGGTTTTAAAAATGGTAACTGGAAATGCCCTGCAAGTTTATCTGTACATTTAAATATTGTATTTGTTGTAAAAAAAATTTTATGTAAATTGTATTACTGTTTTCTGACGGATGATTGTGTACTAGACGCTAATATTTAGCATTATTGAGTGCAACTTTTCTTGAAGTGTTCAGTCTTATTTCCTTTATACCGGCTGAGTAATTAGTAATAAGAGATTTTTGTAGATAGAGTCCACGGTTGTTTTCCCAAAAATCCATCGAGTGCCGAGTGTATTTGTGAATCATCGCAATCTGTTCTATTTAGATGCGTTATAAAGAACACAGAGCTGGCGACTAAGCTAAGATCTAGGGAATTTGCGTGAAGCGAACGAAACTGCTCGGAACGATGTTTGCGGCGGTAAAAGTTGAACCTTGAATTGTTACTGCAGCTACTTGGAAAGCTGTTTGGTTAATATGTGAGCATTACGAAATGTTCCTTGGTATGTTAGTGTGTTCATGTGGTTTGTGTGTGCAGGCAGTGCGAGGCGTATTTAGGAGTGTTTGTCGGTGACGTAATGTAGGAATATTTATGAGGAAGAGTTCACACACGTAGCAAACAAGGTCGCTTCGCCTACATTCACTCCGTTGCGAAGGCCTACACATACTAATCTTCTACCCTCAAGGGCGTCCGTTCCTTGTGTACGAGAGGTGGGGGCTACCCCAAGAGTACAAACCTAAACGCTTTGTTTCCCCTATAAAATTTTCTTATTTTGCCATGCGAACGGTTACAGGAGTTTTAGGGACAACGAAAAAAAAAAATCCTGTTCAAGTAATGGCTAGAGCAAGCAATACTATACAAAATAATAATTTTTTTTGAATAATGATTAAATTCAACTTTAATGAGAAATTTTAATGATGTAATCAGGGAAAAGCGAATAGTTTGTGTTTACTGTTTCAAATTATTATTTTTAATGTTAGGTAGATTTTCGCTGCAACGTATGACAGGCTGTCCACTGAAATTCCTTTTTGGAACGCCTTGACGTTTCCCTGTTTTCTAGGTAAAATCTTACCATTTTCCCTGGCCTATGTTCAGGGCCGAAACCTTCCAATACAATATTTTTCCACCGCTGACGGAACAAATTTGCTATCAGTGGAGTTGACTTAAATTACACTGTAACAGACAAGCAAGCAGGGTCAACATTTTATTCAGCCCATCGATATTTCTCTCGATACACTTCACACGAATGATCATTACAAACGCACACAGACTTTTTTTTTGTACGAATAGGCCTGGCAAATATTTATTGTCAGTTCACAAACTTAAAAATTGATCTTTTAAGACATGCTCGCAATCAGATTATCCTGTATTCACACACATAAAACTTCTGCAGAATAGCAATTATTTAAATTTTTTCTGACCCAGGTGAAAATTCTGTGACATTTCCGACTATTCCGTGTCACACGCAATTCCCTGTTTTCCCTGTGGGTGGACACCCTGCACGATGACACAGTTGCAATCTCACGCAGAATGTTTATTCTCAAGTTCAGAAGGAGAAAAGTGATGAATTTTCGACAGACCCGCTTTGGCCAACTTTAATTATCTAGCTGCGTTAAAACCAGGTTATAGGAAGGGGTAAAACGTCTTCTAGTACTGACATAAACAGTGTTCTAACCTCGACTCCTATCTATGTTGTTTTTGATAGGACTATTGACAGAAACGCAATTTAGTATTGGAACGATGGTAGTGGTTGCTACGCAGCTCAAGTACGCACTCTACCCTATAGCCCCTCTACGTATAGAACAGGGACAGTGTTGTTGTAACGTAAGTTAAATAACGCCCATTCATAGTATGTGCGGCCCTACCCGTTGAAGTAACGCACGGTGCACATAAAACTTGGTNTCCTACCCGTTGAAGTAACGCACGGTGCACATAAAACTTGGTTGGCAGCGTCGCGTGGAACCTCTTACGTTGAACGCGCTGCATCCGGCAAACCGAGTAGCCGCGAGAACCGGAAGCTCATTTATCTTAGTCGATAAAACTCGGTCGTCGTATCACATTTAAAGTTCCACCTCTCAGTGTGCAACGTCGTCAGTATCCGCTCTTCGCTCGGTTGAGCGTCGCGGCGCAAGAAAAGTTTCTTTAGTGGTGATGGATTTTTTTTGAGAGTCCGTATATGCGCGCGCAGCTACTTGTTCACGGTAAACTGAGCACTTTGAAAGATCTGCGTAANAGCCCCTCTACGTATAGAACAGGGACAGTGTTGTTGTAACGTAAGTTAAATAACGCCCATTCATAGTATGTGCGGCCCTACCCGTTGAAGTAACGCACGGTGCACATAAAACTTGGTTGGCAGCGTCGCGTGGAACCTCTTACGTTGAACGCGCTGCATCCGGCAAACCGAGTAGGCGCGAGAACCGGAAGCTCATTTATCTTAGTCGATAAAACTCGGTCGTCGTATCACATTTAAAGTTCCACCTCTCAGTGTGCAACGTCGTCAGTATCCGCTCTTCGCTCGGTTGAGCGTCGCGGCGCAAGAAAAGTTTCTTTAGTGGTGATGGATTTTTTTTTGAGAGTCCGTATATGCGCGCGCAGCTACTTGTTCACGGTAAACTGAGCACTTTGAAAGATCTGCGTAANTTTTTTTTGAGAGTCCGTATATGCGCGCGCAGCTACTTGTTCACGGTAAACTGAGCACTTTGAAAGATCTGCGTAAGATCTACTTGTATGCACATTGTGTATATTTCCATAATACTGTCATAAGAATGCGTGAGAGTCGTATCTGAGTTCGTGAGGGATGGAGGTCTTAATTAAAAGAAAATGACAATTCATTTATTATATTTATTCTCTGTGCTGCAATCAAACATGTTATTTACCAGTATGAGCGTCCTATTAATTGTTATTCTTATTGAGCGCAATATTTAATTTGCAATCTCCATTTCAATTATTCTTTATTATAGCCTTTACTCTTGCTTATGTCCCTTAAACTGCTTCAATTATTTCTACGCGTTTAGTTAAAACTGTCTATTTCCATCGTCCCGAATGCCTTTTCACTCACGCATCCAGTCCGCAGTCCCGCAGATCAGTCCCACACTTCACTTTTCACGAGCTGGCCAACGCATTCTCGCAGACGTCCCTCGTCAAACTCTCGGCTCTTAATCACACTCCCTCCAGAGACCCGCTCATGGTATTTATACTTGAGGTAAGTGCCGTCTAGAACGTTCTCGTTCGAGACGGCAATCCAAGTTGTTTTGGGCAAGGTAATTGTGATGACGACTGTACTGCCCGTTAAATGGAGAAATATGAGCTGCTCAGGATCAGCGAGGCGCGAACTGCGATAAGTTAAGGGGCATGTGCGGTGGTGTCCTTTATGGTAGGCCGCTCGCTTCGTCTAACGTTACAAACTTGACTTCCATTTCTCGGCGCCTTCCCATTCGAAGGAAACACCGGGCAGCGACTTGCAACACTATGCAAAATTAACATTGCCATTGGTCTTATCATTTTACTTCTGCGCCAGTCGAGTGAAATAACTGTGCTATTCTTAGAAAATTAAATATTATTTAGGTTTTTGGTAATCCTTAAACTTATACGCATTGGAAAAAATAAAGCAAAAACAATTATTTCCTTATTCGCAAATCTTTACCTAACTTTTAATCACGCCAAAGGCACGGAACTAATTTCCTTCCGTCGGTACCAACTTAACTGTGCGCACGGCAGTCAGTGCGCCTGTAAAAATACAAAAAGGTAGGGGCAGTGACATTTTTCAAAGATTGATTTCAGAAGTGCTCAAATAACAGAGAACAGCATATAACACAAGTATTGCGTTTTGTATAAATGTGAAGGTAAAACTGGAAACATAGTAGCGACACACAAATACGTGTATTGGCATCAGTTATTTACGACGCCGTGAAATTGTATAAGACATTCCTAAAATATTGTGCACGAGATAAAAGTTAAAACTAATATGTGGAAATATTTCTAAAATTATATTTCGTTAAAATAAAAATAAAGTGCGCTAGGGGTTTTCCTACTCTTAAATCCCATCATGCATACGGGCTCATTCATGCCTCCCTTATACTCTGTTAGTACCCCCGCCCCTCCTTCCAGATTTAAGTTTTGAAATATATTGTTTATCTTAATAATATATAACATTCTCCCGTCACAGTGTTAGTCACTGAACTCCTCCAAAACGGCTGGGCCGATTTTTATAAAATTTTTTATGTATACTCGGTAGGTCTGAGAATTGATTTATATCTATTTTTTACACCCCTAAGTAATAAGGGTGACCACCCCCAAACAATTTTTTTTTATTGTTTGAACAAAATTTTTATTTTTTTATTATGTGGCATTAAAAAATACATACCCTCCTAAATTTTCACCCTTCTAGCACCAACCCTTATTTTTTTATAGCGATNGTTTGAACAAAATTTTTATTTTTTTATGATGTGGCATCAAAAAATACATACCCTCCTAAATTTTCACCCTTCTAGCACCAACCCTAATTTTTTTATAGCGATATTAGTAATTTAATAAATTTTACCCTAGGTGCTATTGACTAGTTAATACATCGATCATTTATCGATCTAGGTTACAATTTATTCCCACCAGGTGTCTCCCATTGAAACAGCACGGAGTAGCCGGTCTCCACTTTCTCTCACACAATAACCTTTCTCTTATTCATTTGTGCTCAGATCGTAGTAGTGACGTGTTTACAATTATATTTTCAATAATTAAGTGTACTTCTTAATTAACTTTATTATTGATC
>NQII01009145.1:20085-56454 GCA_002778355.1 Clitarchus hookeri
CGCGTATCTGTTACAAAAAGCGAGCCGACACGATAATCCCTTTTGCGGCGCAATACTGCCGAGCCTGGTTGTATTGATTTCTGCGTTTATCTGAAGAAAGCTCTGGATCACCGAGCTCGTTCTCTCAGCTTGACTCGGGGTACGTTGAACCTTCCAGATGGTCAGGGCGAGCGCCATTTAAGCGCGACAGGCCTCCGAGCCGAGGAGTTGATGAAGGAATGATTGGTTGAGTTCCGAGCGATAGAGGACGAGCAGCGGGAGACGTGGCCAGCGGAAGGGAAATCTGCGACTGCGAGCATCAAGCAGTGAAGAGTGCGCTTGACAGGCTGGACTATTGGACTAGATGCGTCAGTGAAAGACATCACATGGTGGCAACAGGTAGACTGAACATGTATTAATGAGTATGAGTTAAATGACTGTAACCAGAGACAATTAAGGACGGTAATTAGATTTGAAATATACATTAAATATTTCGCTTTCTGTTAAATAAAGAGTAATAGCGGATACAGATAATTTAATGATGTAAATAATAGCTGTGAATAAATTAGAAATCAAGTTTAGTTCGTTTATTTTTATTTTGACCTCCATCCCTCACGAATTCAGATACGACCCACAGACGTCCCATGTGACAATCCTTTTTTTACCTCTCACTTTATCACCCGTCCGCAGGAGGGCGCAACCACCATGTTCAAAACCCTCTCATCTACGCGAACATACTAGCTAGCTATTTGTGCCAAAGCATGTACCGTGACCAAATAAGTGACCGATAGGTAATGCTTTGCACACATTCCATGTATAGTGCATTCATGGTTACTTCCAATTTTCTGAAGTCCTGCTTACATCCAGGATATTCCATCGCCTCATGGGAACAAGTCTAGAAAGTTACACTAGGACAACGCACCATTTTCTTGCGCACTTGGTTACATAATATTTTGCATACTAACCGTTTCTAACTAGGCATTACCAGCATATGTATTTTGTCCCCGCCTTTATTCACATTAGTTTTTAAATTAAATGTTATAAATTAAAGATTGTATATAAGTAACAGTTCAATTTAACCAAAATACGATACTTTTATGTCGACAGAAGTTTTAAACGNGTATATAAGTAACAGTTCAATTTAACCAAAATACGATACTTTTATGTCGACAGAAGTTTTAAACGCATGTGATACATGTCATATTTAGGAAATAACCAAATACGTCATGCGTAGGTAGATTTTTCAAAAAGTGCGAAGAAACTGCGAATAGTCGATAAGCCGGCAAGAAAAAAAACTTATGTCATGCCGGGAGTCACTAGTTAACAATTTTAATAAAAGTAGTGAAACTGTACAAATTCGATGAAGCCTGAGTTTCATGCTGTGTTATCCGAACAGTTTGGTTAAATATTCTTAAATAGGAATCCTGGCAAAGCATTTATAAATCTAAGATGGTGGGGTAATCCCTTTTAAGTAGTTTGAATAATATTAGTTTTGCTGCTTGCGTCTTGGTCGGGCCGGTAGGAAATGCCAACAGTGGCTCGTTGCAGACGCGGAAAGTTTGGGCGTGGTCGCTTTGCAAGGGAGCTTCGCACGCAATGTCTCCATGGTGATAATGGAACGGTTCATTGCTTTACGGGGGGAGAATCAACGTAATCTTTAACTGATGGCTTTGTTCGGGCGTTGTTGGTTGCAACGAGGTTGTAACTTGTGTTAAGACAATGCCGCCGGGAAGTGGATCGTGAATATCTCAAATATGTCACTACACCTTACTGAAGTAAGGTATTTGACGAATGTCCCTTGAAACTTACATACAGAGGTACGTGAATTTTGCGAATTCTTCCGGCACCAACCTCTGCTTTTCGAGTCCTTTACTTGTCTGGACCATTAATGTTATTCGTTGGCTGTTACACCATGGTAAGATAAGTATTTTTTGTTTGACTTGATTGCACGTGATACGGTTATATTTCTTGTTTTTCATTGGACGCAGCGCCAGTATGGACGTGTTACCTGGTCCAATCACGAAAGGAGTACACGATTATACGTGCTTGAAGTCCAACCTGTCACCGAAAGAATTTGCGACTTTCACAGACTACTTAGTTTATATTCGACCTGCCATACGTATACGGCAGTTAATCAGGTACTGTAACGTGTTCTGTACAGTTATCTATAGTGTAGGCGCTTACCTAACTAGCGTCTGAATACGTTGAAGCGTGTTTGAAGAAGCTATTTTTGACGAAACTATTTAACGTGCCCTCCTATGGGTTTACCTGCGAAAAGAAAGTACATTCCAAGCGATGACGGAATGGTACTTTCAAAACATCACGCACATCTTAAACATTTCCATGTCCACCAAAATAGCTAAAAACTCCTTTTTCGAACCGCTGTGTCTCAAAATAAAAGACCGGACACATACGAAACTACGGTAGTCTCATGCATTGGATTTTGCTATAAAGTCGCGTCCAGTAAAACTATAGGGTCACCTCTTAGTCACGTTCAGGCGAGTCGCAGACTGAAAGACTGCATTGTAGCGCGTAGAGGCGATGTCGCTTTACACACGCCAGCCGGCGTAGTGCTTCATCGATTTTGCCTTACACATACGTACCTCACTAGACGACCGCCTTAAGGCTCGGCGTCACCCCTTTGCAGAAATACTTCGTTTTCGCGTCATTATTTCGGATTCGTAATAATTACTGACACTGTTCGATTATAGAAAATTTACATTTTAGTAGTTGATGAATATTTTTGTGTTGTCAAAAAGGCGTTAGCTTCCCGAATTAGGCGCCGTCAAAGACAGACCCCGCTCAGGAAGACCAAGGAAAACAACTTGTGCTGAGGTTCCTGCGTCAGNAAGGAAAACAACTTGTGCTGAGGTTCCTGCGTCAGTTGAATGTTCACCGCCGTGCGATGCATTGTAGGGGTACATCAAACAGAAGGTAGACCAACCGTTAAGGGGCATGTGACGAACTTAACTACTACTAATACTATATATGCTTTATTATTATACATGAATGCGAGTAAAAATAGAAGTGGGCAACTTTGGTTCAACCTATATAAGCATATGTTACAGGCCATGATGTTAAAAATGACGCGATTTTGACGTGGATTTGATCGCCAGCGGCGGAATGTAGGCAATGTACATTAACCCTGGAGGATGCAAATTTTTTTAAAAAGGAGTGGAGGAGGGAAGTTCTGTTTTTGATTCTCTTGTCGGATAGTCGACCAAATCTCCGTCGTTATTTGGAATGCGATGATAAGTGCTGTTTCTCTGGAGGGTAAGNTAGTTATTTTTTTCTAATACTATAATCACTAGAAATACTTTTTATGACAAAACAACGTTTGCCGGGTCAGCTAGTATATGTATATAAACGTATATACGGTGCGTGTAGGTCTAACTTTGTTATNCAAAACAACGTTTGCCGGGTCAGCTAGTATATGTATATAAACGTATATACGGTGCGTGTAGGTCTAACTTTGTTATCCAATTTTCAGTGTTGTTTACGCGCTCGGTGCTTCGCATCCCGCGCGAGCTAGTGGAAGGGACATCAGTTATATGACAGCGGCTGCAGAACGCCAGTGTAATGATTAGAGTGTCGACTCGCTTTTTGTCGCGTATCTGTTACAAAAAGCGAGCCGACACGATAATCCCTTTTGCGGCGCAATACTGCCGAGCCTGGTTGTATTGATTTCTGCGTTTATCTGAAGAAAGCTCTGGATCACCGAGCTCGTTCTCTCAGCTTGACTCGGGGTACGTTGAACCTTCCAGATGGTCAGGGCGAGCGCCATTTAAGCGCGACAGGCCTCCGAGCCGAGGAGTTGATGAAGGAATGATTGGTTGAGTTCCGAGCGATAGAGGACGAGCAGCGGGNGTGAGCCGAGACGATAATCCCTTTTGCGGCGCAATACTGCCGAGCCTGGTTGTATTGATTTCTGCGTTTATCTGAAGAAAGCTCTGGATCACCGAGCTCGTTCTCTCAGCTTGTCTCGGGGTACTTTGAACCTTCCAGATGGTCAGGGCGAGCGCCATTTAAGTGCGACAGGCCTCCGAGCCGAGGAGTTGATGAAGGAATGATTGGTTGAGTTCCGAGCGATAGAGGACGAGCAGCGGGNGCGACAGGCCTCCGAGCCGAGGAGTTGATGAAGGAATGATTGGTTGAGTTCCGAGCGATAGAGGACGAGCAGCGGGAGACGTGGCCTGCGGAAGGGAAATCTGCGACTGCGAGCATCAAGCAGTGAAGAGTGCGCTTGACAGGCTGGACTATTGGACTAGATGCGTCAGTGAAAGACATCACATGGTGGCAACAGGTAGACTGAACATGTATTAATGAGTATGAGTTAAATGACTGTAACCAGAGACAATTAAGGACGGTAATTAGATTTGAAATATACATTAAATATTTCGCTTTCTGTTAAATAAAGAGTAATAGCGGATACAGATAATTTAATGATGTAAATAATAGCTGTGAATAAATTAGAAATCAAGTTTAGTTCGTTTATTTTTATTTTGACCTCCATCCCTCACGAATTCAGATACGACCCACAGACGTCCCATGTGACAATCCTTTTTTTACCTCTCACTTTATCACCCGTCCGCAGGAGGGCGCAACCACCATGTTCAAAACCCTCTCATCTACGCGAACATACTAGCTAGCTATTTGTGCCAAAGCATGTACCGTGACCAAATAAGTGACCGATAGGTAATGCTTTGCACACATTCCATGTATAGTGCATTCATGGTTACTTCCAATTTTCTGAAGTCCTGCTTACATCCAGGATATTCCATCGCCTCATGGGAACAAGTCTAGAAAGTTACACTAGGACAACGCACCATTTTCTTGCGCACTTGGTTACATAATATTTTGCATACTAACCGTTTCTTACTAGGCATTACCAGCATATGTATTTTGTCCCCGCCTTTATTCACATTAGTTTTTCAATTAAAGATTGTATATAAGTAACAGTTCAATTTAACCAAAATACGATACTTTTATGTCGACAGAAGTTTTAAACGNGTATATAAGTAACAGTTCAATTTAACCAAAATACGATACTTTTATGTCGACAGAAGTTTTAAACGCATGTGATACCTGTCATATTTAGGAAATAACAAAATACGTCATGCGTAGGTAGATTTTTCAAAAACTGCGAAGAAACTGCGAATAATCAATAAGCCGGCAAGAAAAAAATACTTATGCCGGGAGTCACTAGTTAACTATTTTAATACAAGTAGTGAAACTGTACAAATTCGATGAAGCCTGAGTTTCATGCTGTGTTATCCGAACAGTTTGGTTAAATATTCTTAAATAGGAATCCTGGCAAAGCATTTATAAATCTAAGATGGTGGGGTAATCCCTTTTAAGTAGTTTGAATAATATTAGTTTTGCTGCTTGCGTCTTGGTCGGGCCGGTAGGAAATGCCAACAGTGGCTCGTTGCAGACGCGGAAAGTTTGGGCGTGGTCGCTTTGCAAGGGAGCTTCGCACGCAATGTTTCCATGGTGATTATGGGACGGTTCATTGCTTTACGGGGGGAGAATCAACGTAATCTTTAACTGATGGCTTTGTTCGGGCGTTGTTGGTTACAATGAGGTTGTAACTTGTCTTAAGACAATGCCGCCGGGAAGTGGATCGTGAATATCTCAAATATGTCACTACACCTTTGAAGTAAGGTATTTGACGTATGTCCCTTGAAACTTACATACAGAGGTACGTGAATTTTGCGAATTCTTCCGGCACCAGCCTCTGCTTTTCGAGTCCTTTACTTCTCTGGACCATTAATGTTATTCGTTGGTTGTTACCATGGTAAGATAAGTATTTTTTTATTTGGCTTGATTGCACGTGATACGGTTATATTTCTTGTTTTTCAATGGACGCAGCGCCGTTATGGGCGTGTCCAAGCTATCCTGGTCCAATCACGAAAGGTGTACACGATTATATGTACCTGAAGTCCAACCTGTCACCGAAAGAATTTGCGACTTCACAGACGCCTTAGTTTATATTCGACCTGCCATACGTATACGGCAGTTCATCAGGTACTGTAACGTGTTCTGTACAGTTATCTATAGTGTAGGCGCTTACCTAACTAGCGTCTGAATACGTTGAAGCGTGTTTGAAGAAGCTATTTTTGACGAAACTATTTAACGTGCCCTCCTATGGGTTTACCTGCGAAAAGAAAGTACATTCCAAGCGATGACGGAATGGTACTTTAAAAACATCACGCACATCGTAAACATTTTAGTGTCCACCAAAATAGCTAAAAACGCCTTTTTCGAACCGCTGTGTCTCAAATTAAAAGAACATGATACATACGAAACTACGTTAGTCTCTTGCACTGGATTTTGCTTTAAAGTCGCGTCCAGTAAAACTATAGGGTCACCTCTTAGTCACGTTCAGGCGAGTCGTAGACTGGAAGACTGCATTGCAGCCAGTCGAGCTCCTTGCGCGTAGAGGCGATGTCGCTTTACACACGCCAGCCGTCGTAGTGCTTCATCGATTTTGCCTTACACATACACACATCTCACTAGACGACCGCCTTAAGGCTCGGCATCACACCTTTGCAGAAATCCTTCGTTTTCGCGTCATTATTTCGGATTCATAATAATTACTGACACTGTACGATTATAGAAAATTTACATTTTAGTAGTTGATGAATATTTTTGTGTTGTCAAAAAGGCGTTAGCTTCCCGAATTAGGCGCCGTCAAAGACAGACCCCGCTCAGGAAGACCAAGGAAAACAACTTGTGCTGAGGTTCCTGCGTCAGTTGAATGTTCACCGCCGTGCGATGCATTGTAGGGGTACATCAAACAGAAGGTAGACCAACCGTTAAGGGGCATGTGACGAACTTAACTACTACTAATACTATATATGCTTTATTATTATACATGAATGCGAGTAAAAATAGAAGTGGGCAACTTTGGTTCAACCTATATAAGCATATGTTACAGGCCATGATGTTAAAAATGACGCGATTTTGACGTGGATTTGATCGCCAGCGGCGGAATGTAGGCAATGTACATTAACCCTGGAGGATGCAAATTTTTTTAAAAAGGAGTGGAGGAGGGAAGTTCTGTTTTTGATTCTCTTGTCGGATAGTCGACCAAATCTCCGTCGTTATTTGGAATGCGATGATAAGTGCTGTTTCTCTGGAGGGTAAGNTATTTTTGTGTTGTCAAAAAGGCGTTAGCTTCCCGAATTAGGCGCCGTCAAAGACAGACCCCGCTCAGGAAGACCGCGGAAATCAACTTGTGCTGAGGTTCCTGCGTCAGTCGAATGTTCACCGCCGTGCGATGCATTGTGGGGGTACAGCAAACAGAAGGTAGACCAACCGTTAAGGGGCATGTGACGAACTTCACTACTACTAATACTATATATGCTTCATTATTATACATGGATGTGAGTAAAAATAGAAGTGGGCAACTTTGGTTCAACCTACGTAAGCATATGTTACAGGCTATGATGTTAAAAATGACGCGATTTTGACGTGGATTTGATCGCCAGTGGCGGAATGTTGGCAATGTACATTAACCCTGGAGGATGCAAATTTTTTTAAAGAGTGGAGGAGTGGAAGTTGTGTTTTTGATACTCTTGTCGGATAGTCGACCAAATCTCCGTCGTTATTTGGAATGCGATGATAAGTGCTGTTTCTCTGGAGGGTAAGNCTCTTGTCGGATAGTCGACCAAATCTCCGTCGTTATTTGGAATGCGATGATAAGTGCTGTTTCTCTGGAGGGTAAGGCGGTATTTTCACGACGCAAGAAACCGAAAGTGTCTACACGGGCTTACAGATCTCTCTGCTCGGCCCTTGTACTCGTGTCGGGTCATTTTCTGTCTTTCCTGGGCAAGGAAATGAGTTCGCTGTGAGGGAAGAGCATCAAACAATTTATGTAGGGAGCTGGAAATGTAATATCCGTGTGTGTCCCAGAGGACCGGCTCACATTCATTACAATGTACAAATTGATTAGTGCGTCATATTCCCGCCGTCGAACCGTAAACCCGACAATAACACACTCCCAAACATCTCGGAGCTGCGCTTCGCAACTTAAGGCGGATTCACAATCTGTTCGTAACGTACGTACATTTTCTGTTGGCAGACATTCAAACAAAAACGTAACTTTGCGAAGCTTGGAGTTCCGTGCGGCACCCGATACGCAGCAAATAACACGCTCAAGTAGCGGTCTGCGTGTGCTAGGGAGCATGCCCGGCCATTTGCACGCTTTCTTGCATCGCGCAAGCGCACCCTAACGCATGCATTGCGCAGGTTCACAAAGAACCACCACTTCCACCGTTTGTAACGTCGANTTGGAGTTCCGTGCGGCACCCGATACGCAGCAAATGACACGCTCAAGTAGCGGTCTGCGTGTGCTAGGGAGCATGCATCGCGCAAGCGCACCCTAACGCATGCATTGCGCAGGTTCACTTCCACCGTTTGTAACGTCCAGTATTGGTGGCAACGTCCGCGTAAAGCGCGGCTTTCATTGGTAGTTGGCGCATGCGTGGCCGCGCTGGCGGCGGCTCCAGTTACCTTCTACATCCTGTTTGTACCGTGTTTCCCGAGATACTCGCTCCACACGCAGCGTTATCTCCCCTCGCGGCCTGCATGCCTGCGTGCAGGTCGGGGAAAGTCACTAACCGCATGGCACGGCCAGCGTTGCCAACTATTGTTGGTGTAGTGTCACTGCCAATTACTGGAAATCAGGAAGTGGAAGTTGTCAAAATTCAGAGCGTCGTTACTCTCAAAGTGTTTCGTGGTCAGTCATACCAACGGACTGACAAGTGGGGACACTGAAAACGGATAGCAAACAGGAACAGCATATTTAGGTTGCTTAGTGGCCAAGGTTGCCAGATAACGCCAGTGCCGCAATGCACTCTCATTGTCGGAATGCCGTAACTGTGGTGTTTAATGTGAAGTATTTCCACCTTTTAAAATTAATTTAATTTTGCGATGTCTGTGGTACTGCACCTGCAAACCAGTTGGCAACACTGGGCACCACAACCACGTGTAAGAAAAAAACTTACTCTCGGAGATGTGGCGAGCATCATTGTGCGTCGCCTACATTCTTATCCACATCCAGGCGCAGTGTGTGTGCGCATGACAATCACTCGGCCCGGGAATGGTCATGTTGTTAAATACCATTCACGTGGGTGTGTCCAGAAAGAAAGGGGAGGACCACAGGTGTGCCGCCGGAAATGGCCGGTCGTTCATTGCATAGTTTTAAATTGTTCGTTTCACGACAGAAACTTATACTAAATACAATTGATACAATATTAAAAATAATGCGACATGCCAGGCGATGATATGACGGTAATAATGATACGATACAAGTAGAGTATTGATAAAATAATCTTGGCGTAGCTTTGAAGGAGGGAGCGTAAGGGAGTCAGCGAAGGGGAGAGCTCTCGCCGCTGAAGAGAGGGAAACCACGTGATACTGCGGGCGCTATGCAACAGAACTGATAACATCGCTCCTTACTATTGCGCTGCGCGACTGTCTCTTTTCCCCCCGACATGTACGCGCGGAGCAGCTCTCGCTCAACCGCTCTCGGCCGCTGGTACTACAGAACTGAATAACCCCACCCCTTCGTGCAGCGACAATGGATTCTCTCGACTCGCCCGATGCTTTTTGGACTTCTGCGCACTATTTTATCATTTGGATTTCACTATACTTAAAATGAACATTACCATTTTAGGTGCCTGACATGCATTAAGGGGGGCCAGTCCCTGCGATCTTGGATTTATCTATATTTCGCCATAACTTTCATTTAAGTTGGTGTAACGAAATTTTTCGCACGACACAGCATACATAATAGCTTTCTCAAGTTTGGCCAAGTTGTTAGGTTTTCACTGTCTATTAATTTTTTTAACTAGTAACAGCTGGGAAGAAGTAAGTGATTTTTCCTGCGGGTGACTATCCGTAAAATTAACCTCAGTAATCAAGCAATACCAACTTTAGAAAATGTACAAAGGAATGCCCTGTGTCATGTCGCTTTGCAACATTCAATACAAAATGTATAATGCAGGTATTTGAGAAAATTTAGTAAATCAAAGATGGCGGGGACTGATCCCCCTACTCAATACCAAGCAGGGATCGCCTTTTAAAAGTGCGTACGTGGCAGTGGCAGGCGGTCGGGTCGGTTTTCGCGAAGAGGAGGGAGCGGGTGCGAGCGCGAGGCACGTTGACCTCCTTGGAGCCGGAGTGACGCCTCAGGGCGGCTCGGCACGTCACGTCACGCCGCGTCGCGCCGACCCAAGCCGCGCTACCAACGCAACGTCGCGCGCTGCGGGCTATACATAGCCCTCCATCGCCGCGTTGATCCCACTTCTATTTACATGCTTAGTTTACATTTAAGGTGGCCGCCGAACGGTGTGCAGAACTCAAGCAGAAAAAGTCTAACGCGCATGAGTGGGGTCTGCTTACGAATGACATTTTAGAACGTTATGCGTCTGTATCGTTTTTGAGTGCCTCCATTTCTCTCTTTAAAGCATGTGAAAATGGCTCAAACGGGTGTTTCCACGGTCATTTGTAGGTATGAACGTTCCTGTACAAGCATTAAAAAAGGAATAGGGACGTGCATCAAACCTTTCTTTTTATTATTACGTCATAAAATGGTAGGGTCTCCGCTGAAAGTCTCGTAGAGGCGCGTTATCGACGGCAAGACTGCACGCCAGTTCAGTGCTGTACGCGTAGAGGCGATGTGAGAGTTGATGGGCATGTCTCGGTCGCTCCCACGCTGTAAGGCCTCAGACGTGGAAAATTCCTTTATCAGGCGGCCACCTTAACCAGGCCGTTTTTTCTTCCCCTTCCATTGGGGAGCGTTTACATTTAAGGCCTATTTTGGCTAGGGCTGGCACGCCACGTGTCTACTTTATCTCAGTTTTAACTCTGGATGAACCAAGGTGGGGGTGCATATACCATGTTTGCCACTCGTCTGGAAAACGGAGATGTCGGGGAATTTCGAACAATTTTGTTAAATGCCAGGGAATTCTGTGATAAGTATGCCATATTTGGCAGTTCTATCTTCAATCGTGCACCGTTACCAGAATCGTGTAAAATTGTTTTAATGATTTTGGACAAAATGCTTAGGCATTTTTCTTTGCATTCATGAAGGCAGTAATTTTGTAAGATTAGGTAACTATTTTGGTGTAAAATTATTATAATGCAAAGGCATTAATCCTTTTATACCCGATCGAACGAGATCAGTGTCGGAATGGATCACCTTGCAAACTACATCGCCGTGTCCTATGTGTTTGTTTGATTTTAAAAAATGCACTCACGTCTAAATTTGGAGTTCAATCTTTCTAGCTGCCGTGACAAATGGTATAAAATTAATGTTTTTTCTTATGTTAAACTATTTTTTTTCCCCACCAAATACTGTGACAACAGCAGGCAGCCTAAATCCCACAGACAATAGCACTGAATACCGCACTCGCAAATAAAAGGGAAATCATACCAAATATACAAGAAAATAATTAAGAACGTGTCCAGCGAGACACGCCCTCCAACGGCAAAACTAACAACTACATATCCCAACGTGGCAGAAAAATAAACAGCAGTTATCTTTATGTCCGTCACCAACTGTAAGTAATAATTAGAGGTGCTATAAAAGGAGTTCTTGTTTAACTGGAGTGCTAGTGTGAGGTATGTTTATAGTAGGAAATTNAATAATTAGAGGTGCTATAAAAGGAGTTCTTGTTTAACTGGAGTGCTAGTGTGAGGTATGTTTATAGTAGGAAATTGCGGCGTGCATTGTCACGCGGAGTGTGTTTGCGGCAGTAAAGATAGCGAGTGGCTTGCGAGGTCCAGTTGTCTTTGCCTGCACGTGTCCGGCAAACCATGGCCGGTAGCTTGACTGCGAAGCTCCTTAGATAAGCACCGTGCGTTTGTGCATNCCTGCACGTGTCCGGCAAACCATGGCCGGTAGCTTGACTGCGAAGCTCCTTAGATAAGCACCGTGCGTTTGTGCATGTGTTCAATGACTATGCGCAACTGCTGTTCGTTGTTAAAATTTTTTTTTTTAACGTAGGTACGTTGATCCCATGTTAATAGGGCCGTAAAAATATAAAGGATAGTTTGCATCCGGTGCTNCCTGCACGTGTCCGGCAAACCATGGCCGGTAGCTTGACTGCGAAGCTCCTTAGATAAGCACCGTGCGTTTGTGCACGTGTTCAATGACTATGCGCAACTGCTGTTCGTTGTTAAAAAATNGTTTGTGCACGTGTTCAATGACTATGCGCAACTGCTGTTCGTTGTTAAAAAATTTTTTTTAACGTAGGTACGTTGATCCCATGTTAATAGGGCCGTAAAAATATAAAGGATAGTTTGCATCCGGTGCTGTAGGAAGCACACACACAAGGTTGCGATAGGAAATGGCATGTCTGGCATAAACTTGCAACAATTGCCAGTTTGCTTTAAGAAATGGAAGCCAACGGATAGGACGGTACATATAAATAATGTTTTTTCCCCTCAGCGCCGCCAAGAGAACTCTGAAAGCAAGGTTCATTCGTATAGTTTTAATTATTCAGGCAACAATAGGATAAACCGATAACTCTTTTAAAGTATGGATGTGTGTATAGTGCATGTTTTTATTATGAAACTCTTGCTTTGATAATATATGGTAAGGAGAAAATGCAAGTTGGAAACCTGATTTTTGCCGTTAAAACCCAGTGAATGCGAACATTGTTATCCAAGGTTGAAATGCATGCATCAACGCGTTTTCAATTACCGAAGTGGACTTTTCGATTAAAAAAACTCCCTTTCACTGAAAGGGATGTAACACTTGTGAACATATTATTTATTCTTTGGACGTATGATGACAAAAACACGAAATCTGTCACGTTCGGTATGCAGTCATTTAGTGTTAAAAGACGTAATGTTTTTACAAAAAAATATAGTTTGTTCTATTAGATATGCGCGATGGGACTGTTAGAGAATGGCACCAAAGAAGGATTTGATGCTGGGGGTTAAGTACGTAGCCACAAACTTATCACGGGAGAAGATAGTATTTAGAGATGGTTTTATTTCTGGAAGTTGCAATTTTTAGCACGTTTCCGTAAATAGCAATGTGTTTGTTTGGTCCGATCGGGAATCGAACCCGGGTCCTCTCAAATCCGAGCCCAGTGTTCTTCCGCTTTACCATCTCGTCGATGGAGTTATAAAATGTTCACGCGTTCCGGCAGTTGAGTGTACTCACCTCACTAATTGACATTAAGACCTCATAATTAATCTGGTTGTGTATTATGAAAATTAGTAATGTTTACGATATTTTTAATAATTGATTTTATGCACATCCATTTCAGTTATAAAATAACGTTCGTGACAGAAATATTTGTAAGTTTTTGTTGCACAGAACCAGAACATTTATTATAATATTTTTCCTTTTTTCTTCTTACAAAATGTGATTTTTGAAGCGTGTAGAATGGAAGTAAGATCAAGCTTAAAATAAGTAAATTATTTGCAAAAAAATTTTACAGTGTNACGTATGATGACAAAAACACGAAATCTGTCACGTTCGGTATGCAGTCATTTAGTGTTAAAAGACGTAATGTTTTTCCAAAAAAATATAGTTTGTTCTATTAGATATGCGCAATGGGACTGTTAGAGAATGGCACCAAAGAAGGATTTGATGCTGGGGGTTAAGTACGTAACCACAAACTTATCACGGGAGAAGATAGTATTTAGAGATGGTTTTATTTCTGGAAGTTGCAATTTTTAGCACGTTTCCGTAAATAGCAATGTGTTTGTTTGGTCTGATCGGGAATCGAACCCGGGTCCTCTCAAATCCGAGCCCAGTGTTCTTCCGCTTTACCATCTCGTCGATGGAGTTATAAAATGTTCACGCGTTCCGGCAGTTGAGTGTACTCACCTCACTAATTGACATTAAGACCATCATAATTAATCTGGTTGTGTATTATGAAAATTAGTAACGTTTACGATATTTTTAATAATTGATTTTATGCACATCCATTTCAGTTATAAAATAACGTTCGTGACAGAAATATTTGTAAGTTTTTGTTGCACAGAACCAGAACATTTATTATAATATTTTTCCTTTTTTCTTCTTACAAAATGTAATTTTTGAAGCGTGTAGAATGGAAGTAAGATCAAGCTTAAAATAAGTAAATTATTTGCAAAAAAATTTTACAGTGTNATTTTTGAAGCGTGTAGAATGGAAGTAAGATCAAGCTTAAAATAAGTAAATTATTTGCAAAAAAATTTTACAGTGTTACAAAATATATGCATTCTTTCACATTCAACGTAAATCGTATTTCTTCTAATTTTGGCTTTGTCTGTACTACTTTTTTTTTTTTTAATGAGTTGTGCATTTTGTACAGTCTACTGCGGTGCTCAATTGAAGCAAGCCACTATCTTATCCCTCACTCAACTACGAATATTTTTTGTTGTTAAAATCTGGTATTACCACAGTAGAATTTTCTCTGAGAATGGAATTGTTGGAGTCTTAATGCGGCGTCAGAAAAATAGCGTGGAAGGTGGTTTTAGATGTTGAGAGAGAAGAGGGGAAGCTAGCTGTGAGAACTTGCCGTGGAAAGTGCAGCCATTGTGTTCGCCAGCTGCAGGCAGAAGTTGGCGCGAAGTGCACGTCTGCTTTGTTTGGCCAGCTCACGCGGGGGATTAGTGGGCTCGGCTTTTTAAATTACGGGCCTTGTCGCTCGGCTCTTCTCATTCACCATTTCTCCTGACGTCGCCACGGCGCGAAGGCCGACCGGCCTTGCTGAAACTTTTCGCGATTGAAGATTTCTACGTAGAGGTCGCGAGTTCATATCGTGGGTTCTTTTGTTTTGATGTGCGGTAGGTCATGCTGGTGGCATTATGGTCAGGGATGCCCAGCTGAAAGTTTCTTCACTATCCGGCGTTTTTATCCTATCTCCTGAAGTGAAGGTTGTCCACGGTTAATTAATTGACTACTTCTGAAAACCCTACTTAAGATCTATTTTTCACATTTGTATCCTTCCGCCATACTTAAATTTTACAGTTTACATTTCCATGAGCTCAAGTGAAAACGTAAAATTGTTACGAACTTAAATTTTTTGCTGAGCCATTTCGTCGTACTCTAGTGTGTATAAAGCAGAAAAACAAATGAACTTCATTTGCTATAAATCTCACATTACATTTACTATTCAACGTCGAAACTTGGAACTATTTCTCTTAATTCGTCTTCACCTCAGCTGGGAGCTTGCACGTGTATAAGTTAAGGGCGTTTAATACCAAAAAATTAATAATTTTATATTTGTGCCAAACATTGTTCAACTGTGACATTTTCATATAATACAATTTGTATGCACTTCATGTTTTTTTAATATTTTGATGTCAAATACGAAATTCTTCTATTTTGTTGCAGCCATTAATAACAAATACTAAGTTGTGCCAATGAAAAAAACCTAAGCTACTGCCGTGGGCTACTGCTTGACGTGTAATCACAGTGTAAACAGTTAATACATTAAAACAAATGTTAAAAATATGCAAACAAATTATATTTAACTTTTTTCATATATATGGCTTATTATTTGGTGATTACACATGTCACGCAGTCACCCATGGGATTAGTTTACTTTGTAATTTTTTTTCATCTGTACAATTTAGTTAGTATTTGTTATTAAGGCTGGAACATAACAGAAGAATTTTGTATTTGACATCTAATTATTCAAAAAATATAAAAGTGTAAAATTGTTTTATTCCAGGAAAATATCGTCACATGCAATGCGTACAAGTTTAACAAGGTTTGTTACAAATATGTGCAAAATTATTAATTGTTTGGGGTCGGACACCCATAAGTGTTAAAAAATTTCCATATGTGCAGTGGGGAAAGCAGCATACTACAGACGCACGTATGTATGATCATGGAAATAAGTATCCATACACAGTATCAGCTGAAAAAAAAATTGCTCTTAATTTAATCTTGAATTATGAAACTCAGCCAAGCTTGTTAGCAGCGAGATGATATATAGTCGTGGGTTATGCATGTTCTAGTATTCCACTGTTCTGTTAAAGTAAAATATTGTACAATTCGTAATTCGCACTACGTTCAGCGCGGGGAAAAGTATTCATACGCTAGAGTAATTGTAAACAAAACAGCCGACCCTGCTGCCTTACGTGCACGCTCCCAGTTAAGTTGGCAACGAATTAAGTAAAATTAGTTGTAAGACTTGACGGTATACTGCGAGGGTAATGTTTACATTTATGGCCACTGAAGTTGGTATTTCTTGTTTGATGCACATTTGTGTCTGAAACTGCATATCAATACACTAGCAACCCGGCCCGGCTTCGCCCGGTAACAACGTACTTTTTACACCTATACTTTGAAAGACGAAAATGGTTACTGTGGGTCATCCTTAAAAGATAAACATATGCTGCCGGGAACTTTTTTTTAGGACTTTTCGAGAGCTACAATTCTGCAGTACATTAATTTGATGTATCTCTTGTGGATTAGTCAGCGTAAGCCATGCAAGCGTCCAATACGCGGTTTTTTACTATTTCATTACAAACAGTTCGACATTTCTCTATTATCCTTACAATAAATATGAATTTATTATACACCAAAACCTTCCTCGAGAAATTATCTAAATGATGTTGAAAACTGCATCAAAATCCATCAAGTAGTTTGGAAGTACTAAGCGAATACACAGACAGACGCGGATAAGCGACTTTGTTTTATACTATTTAGAGATTAACATTCGTAACAATTCCACGGTACTAGTTAGGTAGTGCATGAATAGTGATCAGTTCCACGACATAGTTCATTTTACTTATGGCAAAGAGATATAAACTTAGAAGTAACAGTAGATCCTTGGCAGGGATTTCAAAAGTGGTAATTAACCGTGAAGTGGCTTGTATCAATTGCCGAGAAGAATGAGGCAGCCGTGTCATTGTCCGAACTGAGTTTTGTTATCTCAGTTAGCGGTTATCGGGAAGTTATCAAAACCCAGGAACTAGGTGTAGTTCCATTATTTGTGAATGAATATCGCATTTTATTCCCGCATTGCGTGCGAGATTTCGTCCTTTCCTTCCTGAAGTGTTCTTACTACATTGGGCGGCGTTGCACACGCTACTAAGAACTGTATCGTATAGTCCATTCGCGGTTTATTCACACTTTTTGAATCAAACCTTTGAAAAATAACACCATGTATGACGTTCTTGGTTTTTCCCTAAATATGCCACGTATCACAAGCGTTTTATAATTGCGTTAACATAAAAGTGCCCTAATTTTTTGTTAATTTGCGCTTTTACTTATATTCTATCTATAAATTGTAATATTTCGTTTATAGAATAAGAAACAGTGAAAATAATTGTGTTGGCAATATCTAGTAAGAAATATTTCTTATTCAAAATGTTATTACACTGAGTGCATATTAATGTGGTGTCATGCCTCTTCGGTTCAATATTGTAGACTACACTGAGGAATATCCTGGAAGTAAATATTTAGAAGTTGAAAATAACAGTGANAAAAAAAAAAAAAAAAAAAAAAAAACCTTACGTCACTTTTCACGATTTCTTTCCATTTTCAAACAAATACAATTATGTAAGTAAGCAATATTTATAACCTAATCATAAATGTTGAAAAAATGCAGCAGTATATACAACTTAATTTGTAAATAAAAAAAATTCTAATTTTGTCACCCACCATTTGTAATTTTACATTTGTGTTTCAAAATGTGCACATTTTCTTTTAGTTTTCGTAATTCAACTGAACCTCCCTCCCCCCGCCTTTTTCCAACTCCACTGTTTACTCTCGGAAAAGTTTTATTCTGTCAAGATACTCAGAGTAATTAAATCAGCAGTTTTGGGACACCGTCAAGAGCCAGTTAAAATTGAGTTGTGCGACAGCCAAAGAGTAAAGTTTACTCTCAGAGTAACGATTTGTTCGGTGCACCACCTTGACAGGTAAATCTCGCACTGTGGACGTATGGTTTTATTTTCCAACGATGCTAGCCATTCTTGCTCTCAAGCATTATTTCACCTGCAAGTTACTGCACACGACCGTAAAAAAATGTAGGCTAATGAACTTCCGATAATAGGCACAGCAGTTGTGCTAACAGCCTGTTATGGATTGTTTTCAGAATTGACGAGTTTTCCCACTCCTTCGCAGCTCGTAATTAACCCGGAAGCAATATTATCTCGGTAATCGTTAATCTACCCACACAATTGTGACCTACTTTATTTCGATGGGCGGTGGGCGGAAACTTCATGTTTTGCAGTTACTCGTAAAAAAAAAATACAGTATTATATTATGACTGTTTATATTTCCAGTGAGGAAGGTTGTTTTAATTCTAAAATAATTGCACGATCTGTCTTATTTACAGTCTCTTTTGGGGTCGGGGGATCTACAATGATTTGATAACCGTTTAAAAATCATGGAACAAATTTTCAAAAAATCTGTGTTCCATATTGTTGAGGTTAAACATATAGTATAATGTATTCACGGTAACTTCAAGATTTTCTGAAACCCTGCTAAATATCTACTTTCAGGGAGCCGATTNCTGTTAAAGTAAAATATTGTACAATTCGTAATTCGCACTACGTTCAGCGCGGGGAAAAGTATTCATACGCTAGAGCAGTATTTCCCAAAGTATGGGTCGCGACCCACTGGTGAGTCGCCGACTAAAATTTGGTGGGCCCCGAAAAANGCAGTATTTCCCAAAGTATGGGTCGCGACCCACTGGTGAGTCGCCGACTAAAATTTGGTGGGCCCCGAAAAAAAAAAATAATTTCATACATAAACATATGCATGAGTTATAAATGTTATGATTTAGAACCTACACACATGCAACGCAACCGTCAATCCGACGTAAAATACTACGCAAGGTATCCAGTGAATGCGAAGTGGTTCCTGAACTTTGGCATTTTTTTTAATGGGTCGCGGTTCATAGAACTTTGGGAATCACTGANTGAATGCGAAGTGGTTCCTGAACTTTGGCATTTTTTTTAATGGGTCGCGGTTCATAGAACTTTGGGAATCACTGCGCTAGAGTAATTGTAAACAAAACAGCCGACCCTGCTGCCTTACGTGCACGCCCCCAGTTAAGTTGGCAACGAATTAAGTAAAATTAGTTGTAAGACTTGACGGTATACTGCGAGGGTAATGTTTACATTTATGGCCACTGAAGTTGGTATTACTTGTTTGATGCACATTTGTGTCTGAAACTGCATATCAATACACTAGCAACCCGGCCCGGCTTCGCCCGGTAACAATGCACTTTTTACACAGATACTTTGAAAGACGAAAATGGTTACTGTGGGTCATCCTTAAAAGATAAACATATGCTGTCGCGAACTTTTCTGTAGACCTTTTCGCGAGCTACAATTCTGTAGTACATTAATTTGATGTATATCTTATGGATTAGTCAGCGCAAGCCATGCAAGCGCCCAATACGCGGTTTTTTATACTTTTTTTATTACAAACAGTTCGACATTTCTCTATTATCCTTACAATAAATATTAATTTATTATACACCAAAACCTTCCTCGAGAAATTATCTAAATGATGTTGAAAACTGCATCAAAATCCATCAAGTAGTTTGGAAGTGCTAAGCGAATACAGACAGACAGACGCGGATAAGCGACTTTGTTTTATACTATTTAGAGATTAACATTCGAAACAATTCCACGGTACTAGTTAGGTAGTGCATGAATAGTGATCAGTTCCATGACATAGTTCATTTTACTTATGGCAAAGAGATATAAACTTAGAAGTAACAGTAGATCCTTGGCAGGGATTTCAAAAGTGGTAATTAACCGTGAAGTGGCTTGTATTATTGCCGAGAAGAATGACGCAGCCGTGTCATTGTCCGAACTGNGTAATTAACCGTGAAGTGGCTTGTATTATTGCCGAGAAGAATGACGCAGCCGTGTCATTGTCCGAACTGAATTTTGTTATCTCAGTTAGCGGTTATCGGTAAGTTATCAAAACCCAGGAACTAAGTGTAGTTCCATTCTTTGTGAATGAATATCGCATTTTATTCCCGCATTGCGTGCGAGATTTCGTCCTTTCCTTCCTGAAGTGTTTTTACTACATTGGGCGGCGTTGCACACGCTACTAAGAACTGTATCGTATAGTCTATTCGCGGTTTATTCACACTTTTTGAATCAAACCTTTGAAAAATAACACCATGTATGACGTTCTTGGTTTTTCCCTAAATATGCCACGTATCACAAGCGTTTTATAATTGCGTTAACATAAAAGTGCCCTAATTTTTGGTTAAATTGCGCTTTTACTTATATTCTATCTATAAATTGTAATATTTCGTTTATAGAATAAGAAACAGTGAAAATAATTGTGNTTGCGCTTTTACTTATATTCTATCTATAAATTGTAATATTTCGTTTATAGAATAAGAAACAGTGAAAATAATTGTGTTGGCAATATCTAGTAAGAAATATTTCTTATTCAAAATGTTATTACACTGAGTGCATATTAATGTGGTGTCATGCCTCTTCGGTTCAATATTGTAGACTACACTGAGGAATATCCTGGAAGTAAATATTTAGAAGTTGAAAATAACAGTGAATGGACTCTAACATAATAAAAGTTAAACAAAGCTAGATTAAAAGTGGTTTTGGAACGAGCATACTGTAAATAGTGTGTTGTGTTTACAAAGGTGACCTGAATAAGCAACCAATGTAAATTGCCAAAAGTATTAACTTACGTCACTTTTCACGACTTCTTTGCTTTTTCAAACAAATAAAAATTATTTAAGTAAGCAATACTTATAACCTAATCGTAAATGTTGAAAAAATGCAGCAGTATATAAAACTTAATTTTTAAATAAAAAAAATTCTAATTTTGTCACCCACCATTTGTAATTTTACATTTGTGTGTTTCAAAATGTGTACATTTTCTTTTAGTTTTCGTAATTAAACTAAACCTCCCTCCTCCCGCCGTTTTCCAACTCCACTGCTTACTCTCGGAAAAGTTTTACTCTGTCAAGATACTCAGAGTAATTAACTCAGCAGTTTTGGGACACCGCCAAGAGCCAGTTAAAATTGAGTTGTGCGACAGCCAAAGAGTAATGATTTGTTCGGTGCACCACCTTGACAGGTAAATCTCGCACTGTTGACGTATGGTTTTATTTTCCAACGATGCTAGTCATTCTTGCTCTCAAGCATTATTTCACCTGCAAGTTACTACACACGACCGTAAAAAAATGTAGGCTAATGAACTTCCGATAATAGGCACATCAGTTGTGCAAACAGCCTGTTATGGATTGTTTTCAGAATTAACGAGTTTTCCCACTCCTTCGCAGCTCGTAATTACCCTGGAAGCAATATTATCTCGGTAATCGTTAATCTACCCACACAATTGTGACCTACTTTATTTCGATGGACGATGGACGGGTTAAAAAAAAAACAGTATTATATTATGACTGTTTATATTTCCAGTGAGGAAGGTTGTTTTAATTCTAAAATAATTGCACGATCTGTCGTATTTACCTTACCGTCTCTTTTGGGGTCGGGGGATCTACAATGATTTGATAACCGTTTAAAAATCATGGAACAAATTTTCAAAAAATTTGTGTTCCATATTGTTTAGGTTAAAAATATAGTATCAACAGTTCAGCATTATTTTTTAAGTATTTTTTAACGCCATTCCTGTTCACTGAAATCCGGTATTATCATGTACATGGGTTGAAAATGAAGTTCGACAGACATTAAGTAGACAGTTTCGTGTTTTTTCTCTAGTTTTTTTTCTAAGAGAACCATCAAATATTTATCCGCGTAACAATATTACAAGAGTTTGGTTTTTAAGTGGCAGCGTCGGTAGAGCGGCGTTGCCAAACGCATGGGAAGTGCAGCACGTATACGGGAATTCTGCTTTCGTGAAGCCGGTGTGTGGTAATAAAAAATTGTACAAACGGTATGTTGGAAGTACGGTCATTTTGGTTGGGTCCTGCACAAATTTTAAAGAAAGAATACATATAAAATNAAATTCTACAGACGGTATGTTGGAAGTACGGTCATTTTGGTTGGGTCCTGCACAAATTTTAAAGAAAGAATACATATAAAATTTTTTAACGCGAACGATATTCACGAATACGATTGGCAGTAAGTAATCTTGAGATCATGAGGGATATTTCCTTCGGTAAACTTGGCAACAGCTGGGCGGCGTTCCAAAACGGTGCTCCGAGAGTACGGAGTAAAAACTGAGGAAATCTATAGAGTGAAAGGTGATTAGAAGCGAGCGTAACGTAAATGAGCATGCTCTGTTTACAAACATTTCTTGGCCGAACAATGCAAATTAAAAAAAAACCTGCGATCTTTAAATAAAGACACTATGTTGCACATAATTACCTAATTATAAACATTGCCGAAATGTGGAGCATTATTTACATCTTTATAAATAAAAAATATGTAACACGAATGTGCACATTTTATTTCAGTTGGTATGCCTTTTTAACTAAACCTCATGGAATTTTCAATTTTACCTTCTTTACTCGTTGAAATAATGCTTGTCANGTAACACGAATGTGCACATTTTATTTCAGTTGGCATGCCTTTTTAACTAAACCTCATGGAATTTTCAATTTTACCTTCTTTACTCGCTAAAATAATGCTTGTGAAATTTTTACTGCGGCAACACGCTGTGAGTAATCATTGCAGTTTTGGGACACCTTCAAGAGCGAGTAAAACATTTTTACTACGAGTGTTCTGGCATAGCTGAGGGGTAAGGTGGCACACAGAGTAACGATTTTGAACGTCACCAGGCGAAGTTGTATAAAGAGCTGGGACAGGAGAGCTAGTGGCGGGCTGTGGGAGTTGTGTGGTTGGCAGTGTGGGCGTCGCCACGCCATGTGTCGAGGGGTCGTGTGTTTATCCTTCATCCTAGCCTCCTTCCCTGCCTCTCTTTCTCCTGTCCTCGCCGGACGCCTTGTAGCGTTGCCGACCCGCTCCTTGCCGACCGTCGCCTAGCAACGCTGGCGTGGCTCTCGTCCCGTCACCTGCGCGCGTGGAGGCGTGACGTCATCGCCCGCCACGCCACCCGCTCGGAATTCGCAGGCCTGCCAATGTCGGAGAGCTGTTCCGCGCGTGCGGCTATGCCGGATCTGCTTTTCTTATAGCCGAGTACTCTTACAAAAACTTTTCCACGGAAAAGCTTAAATTATGCTTATTCACCGTTAAGGCTCGTTTTAAAATGCACGGATGCGTAAAATAAATGGAACGAGCGGTTGAATCGGAATGAATGTATGCTAGCGTACAATGCACATAAACGTAGCAGTCGGCAACACACTTCGCTTTAAACATTTGTGCTGTTGCATAGTGTGTTTATTAAAACAAAAATGACTATTTTAATTCCATGCCCTCATTTTCTTGTAAAACACAATAGTCTCGGAAATGTATATTTTAGAACGAAATACTAATTTCCTGTTGCTACACGGATTTATGGAGACGGAAGAGTTTGAACTTGACCAGTTTCCTTACGTTCTTCTGTGCGTATCCGTGTACGCATGCGCTCCTTTGGAGATGGAACACGGAGTGTTTTACGTAATGATACGCATCTCCAAACATATTTATTGGTAATTATTTCGTCTTAGTGCCACTTTACCGTGAATAACCTATAGTAAAATTTGACATGACGAAATTAAATTGTGTTTCATGAAGTAGGCATACAAAAAATTGCAAACTTAATGGTAAGCGTTCTGAATTTCATGCATGCATTTTTACAATTCTGAAAAAAAAAAAAAAACATAATTAATGAACTGTGGCAAGATCCCTAAATATTTACGAATTAGGAAAACAAAAAACCGTCCTAGTTTAACTTTAATTACTCTTCCTTTCTCTTTCTTGGGAGGAAATTGTATATGCGGCACATCAGTTAAAACGTGAGCAGACAGCTGTGCGCACCTATTGTTATTGGCCAGTGAGATCACGTGGTGCAGAATCGCCACGCTAAAGCTAGACATTGAAAAGCTTTTCCATCACGTGAACGTTCACGTTATTTTCAGCTACAGACGTCACGAATCTTAAATCAACACTCTTTAAGGGATTGCTGTTTCAATGACGCCACNATGTAACTCCTAGGGTGATTTTTCAAAGGTTCTTTTCAAAAGTATCGAAGATACCGTGAATGGATTATATCAACAGTTCAGCATTATTTAAAGTATTTTTTAACGCCATTCCTGCTCACTGAAATCCGGTGGTATCATGTACATGGGTTGAAAATGAAGTTCGACAGACATTAAGTAGACAGTTTCGTGTTTTTTCTCTAGTTTTTTTNTCATGTACATGGGTTGAAAATGAAGTTCGACAGACATTAAGTAGACAGTTTCGTGTTTTTTCTCTAGTTTTTTTTTTAAGGAAACTATCAAATATTTATCCGCGTAACAATGTTGCAACAGTTTGGTTTTTAAGTGGCACTGTCGGTAGAGCGGTGTTGCCAAACGCATGGGAAGTGCAGCACGTATACGGGAATTCTGCTTTCGTGAAGCCGGTGTGTGGTAATAAAAAATTGTACAAACGGTATGTTGGAAGTACGGTCATTTTGGTTGGGTCCTGCACAAATTTTAAAGAAAGAATACATATAAAATTTTTTAACGCGAACGATATTCACGAATACGATTGGCAGTAAGTAATCTTGAGATCATGAGGGATATTTCCTTCGGTAAACTTGGCAACAGCTGGGCGGCGTTCCAAAACGGTGCTCCGAGAGTACGGAGTAAAAACTGAGGAAATCTATAGAGTGAAAGGTGATTTGAAGCGAGCGTAACGTAAATGAGCATGCTCTGTTTACAAACATTTCTTGGCCGAACAATGCAAATTAAAAAAAAAACCTGCGATCTTTAAATAAAGACAATATGTTGCACATAATTATCTAATTATAAACATTGTCGAAATATGGAGCATTATTTACATCTTTATAAATCAAAAATATGTAACACGAATGTGCACATTTTATTTCAGTTGGCATGCCTTTTTAACTAAACCTCATGGAATTTTCAATTTTACCTTCTTTACTCGCTAAAATAATGCTTGTGAAATTTTTACTGCGGCAACACGCTGTGAGTAATCATTGCAGTTTTGGGACACCTTCAAGAGCGAGTAAAACATTTTTACTACGAGTGTTCTGGCATAGCTGAGGGGTAAGGTGGCACACAGAGTAACGATTTTGAACGTCACCAGGCGAAGTTGTATAAAGAGCTGGGACAGGAGAGCTAGTGGCGGGCTGTGGGAGTTGTGTGGTTGGCAGTGTGGGCGTCGCCACGCCATGTGTCGAGGGGTCGTGTGTTTATCCTTCATCCTAGCCTCCTTCCCTGCCTCTCTTTCTCCTGTCCTCGCCGGACGCCTTGTAGCGTTGCCGACCCGCTCCTTGCCGACCGTCGCCTAGCAACGCTGGCGTGGCTCTCGTCCCGTCACCTGCGCGCGTGGAGGCGTGACGTCATCGCCCGCCACGCCACCCGCTCGGAATTCGCAGGCCTGCCAATGTCGGAGAGCTGTTCCGCGCGCCGGATCTGCTTTTCTTATAGCAACTTTCTTACAGAAACTTTTCCACTGAAAAGCTTAAATTATGCTTATCCACGGTTAAGGCTCGGTTTTAAAATGTACGGATGCGTAAAATAAATGGAACGAGCGGTTGAATCGGAATGAATGTATGCTAGCGTACAATGCACATAAACGTAGCAGTCGGCAACACACTTCACTTTAAACATTTGTGCTGTTGCATAGTGTGTTTATTAAAACAAAAATTACTACTTTAATTCCATGCCCTCATTTTCTTGTAAAACACAATAGTCACGGAAATTAATATTATATAATGAAATACTAGTTTCCTGTTGCTACACGGATTTGAGACCGAAGAGTTTGAACTCCACCAGTTTCCTTACGTTCTTCTGTACGTATCCGTGTACGCATGCGCTCCTTTGGAGTTGGAACACTTAGTGTTTTACGTCATCCGTTTTCTGTGATACGTATCTCCAAACATATTTATTGGTCGTTATTCCGTCTTAGTGCCACTTTACCGTGAATAGCCTATAGTACAATTTTATCATGACGAAATTAAATTGTGTTTCATGAAGTAGGTCTACAAAAAATTGCAAACTTAATTGTAAGCGTCCTGAATTTCATGCATGCATTTTTACAATTCTGAAAAAAAAAAAACATAATTAATGAACTGTGGCAATGTAAAGATCCCTAAATATTTACGAATTAGGAAAACAAAAAAACAGTCCTAGTTTAATTACTCTTCCTTTCTCTTTCTTGGGAGGAAATTTTAATGCGGCACATCAGTTAAAACGTGAGCATACAGCTGTGCGAAAATAAAAAAAATCCATGAAAAACTAAGTTAAATGCACACCTATTGTTATTGGCCAGTGAGATCACGTGGTGCAGAGTCGCCACGCTAAAGCTAGACATTGAAAAGCTTTTCCATCACGTGAACGTTACGTGAAGTGATAGTGTTATGCCTCCTTTAAAAACGTAGTCAAGGTGGCCGGCTTACGTGAGCGTGTTTCTCGTTACGTGTTAAGTGGATGAATTGTAATCCCGGTCTTTCTGCCAGCGGCAAGTACCATTCGCGTGGAGAGGTTTTGTGTGAAGGCAAATACTGGTGGCGTCACTGAAACAGCAATCCTTTAAAGAATGTTGATTTAAGATTCGTGACGTCTGTAGCTGAAAATAACGTGTTGACATCACTGATACGTAATGGTTATCCGAATCGGTCCGTCGTCGGTCCAGTCAAACAGCCGTTGTTCTAGTACCCNTGACATCACTGATACGTAATGGTTATCCGAATCGGTCCGTCGTCGGTCCAGTCAAACAGCCGTTGTTCTAGTACCCGTAGCTCCATAAATTTCCCAGAACCCACCACAACTGTATGCGGAAACCATAATGCGATATTTGTAATGTGGTACATTAAAACATACTTACAAAATAAGGGTCTTAGGATATGTCATACGTCATAATTCATGATAAAAAGGAAAAATTGCATTTACAAATTACAATTACAAATTTGAAATAAATACATGTCATTTATAATATTCCTTATTCTATTACATTCTCTAAATTATTTTTTGTGTAACGGAGTCGAGAGGGATTGGTTGGTTCTTAACAGTAAGGTCTCGAGTGCTGGTGAAACGATGTGAAAATCGAGCAGCGGAAGAATGCAGGGGCTGGGAAACTGGAGCACCCAGAGAAAACCCATTTGAGTATGTAATTGAAAATCTTCAAAATGTTGAATGGTTAACATCAAACATCCATGATAAGCATCAACAGTCAACACAGATTAAGTTACCGACCACATACAGTAGTAATCTGTCAAAGCTGCCACCTGTTTGATACAGACCACAGAAATAGTGATGTGTGGGCATGTTATAATACATATATTAAATATAACTGAAACTTGGTTGACTTTTGAATGAATACTGCTGGGCCTGAAATATGGTATATTCTTTGATGTAGGCTGGAGTTTTAAGCGCACTGCCTACCGGCTGGCGCTGCAAAATTTAAATAGGAAATTTCTCTTCAGTGCGTTAATTTTAAAGACAGGCGTTTGAAACAAAATGTATTCTTTACATATTTTTTTGCCTGTTTGCAAGGAATTTTTAAAATTTATATTTTACAAAAAAAGTACATACTGACTATCTATATTGAAAATACATGCTGTAGGGATCTTCTTCTAAAAAATTCGTGAATATTACATTTTGTTTGAAATGCCTATCTTTAAAATTAATGCACTGAGGCAAAAGTTTCTTAACATGGGATTTCCTATTTAAATTTCGCAGCTGCCAGCTGGTAGGTAGTGCCCTTAAAGCCTTTCATACATGCTACACCTTGCTATCTTTTAGAACTTCAGATATAGAAGAGATATTTAAATAGATAGATTCTTAATAGGCTGCTTTTGCTTACTGGTTTTGTTTAGCGTAAGAGCATCTTGTGGAACAGTTTTGTCGTCACTGTATGAGACTGGTACACAATTTATGAGGTAGTCTGTATTGCATGATACAAATATTGTGATTTGGAAATTGTTTAGCTTTACATTGTAAATATGTATTTTTTCCCTTGCAGATTTGATAAATTGAAGCGTGAAAAGCAAGCTGCTGAATCAGCACTGTCAGTTGCAGAGAAGCGCATTGAAGATTTGACCACACAGTTGAAGCATGCTAAAAGTGATCTTGGCAAATTGCAAGCTGAAATTCATGTAAGTAGAACCAAATTGTGTTAATTTTGCTCTACAAATATTGCATCTGGTTAAGCATTGATATCATACACACTGTGGGTTGCAGAAGTATTACTTTTCCATCCAGTATAATGGAGTTAGCAGCTTGAAGAAAAGTCAGTAGTCAAGAAATAATATTTTCCGGACAAATGTTTTAGAAGTGCTATTATTTTGAGGAGGAGGAGGAGGGGAAAAAAAAAATTATATATATATATATATATATATATACATACATACATTACTGTGTCTTGGTTGTTTACTGTAGTTAAAGCTGTTTTTTTGTACATCTTGTAATATTGCAGATTATCAGGGATTATATTTACAGTTTGACACAGATATTATAATTATATATGATATAAGAGTATTTGCTTATGTTGCCAATTTATTTAATATAATTTTTGAATTCAGTTTTATTACAGGAGTTAAACAAAATACAGTATAATTTTTGGTTATTTTAATAGTTTGACATAAAGATTATGTGCAAGTATATTTCATTTGTTTCTAGACGATATTCAGTATTATAATTTTGTTTGTTATAATTCATTTATTCCATAGAGGGTAGGAGTTTGCTAGGACATAAAGTTGCCTTCTTTATTTTTCCTAGTGTAGTTCTGTTCTTTGTTGTCCTACCAAGGCTTATTGTTCAACCATTTTTTAGGACCATAGTTATCTTTTACTCTTTTTGATAATTTCTGTATCTGGAAGAACGTGATGAGCGAGACTGGCCCTTAGTGTTTGTCTTGCGTACTGTTCCGGACTGTTGGGAAAGACCCTGGAAGGAATTTGCTTTATCTTGACAGCAGCTAGTATTAAACAACGAACAAATATTTGCACATCATCTCATAGCTCCAAGATTGGCCTCACCCCTTTGGCAGAAATTCTTCGTTTTCGCATCATAATTTCGGATTCGTACTAATTACCGACAATAAAAGATTATAGGAAGTTTTAGATTTTAAGAGTTGTTAAATTTTTTTTTGCGTAACTTTAATTGTGCGTTATCTGCTTGTTGTAAAGAGTCTGAACTTTGTACAAGCATATAACGCACAATTAAAATCACACTCAAAAATATTAAAGAACTCATAAAATGTAAATTTTCTATGAACTTACATTGTCAGCAATTACCATTAATCCGAAATTATGACTCAAAAACTAAGAATTTCTGCAAAAGAAGTGAAGGATAGCCTTAACTTCATACCACTCAGTTTTCCTGAAGCTGGCCTGTCCTACCATAACTCCACTCCCACATCCAAGGTTGCTCTCATCAGTAATGTGTACTGTACTTTTTTTTATCCCCTGTGCACAGTTAGCTTTCAAATAGGCGACTCATATTTCCTTCGTAGAAGTTTGGAAGGAACCCAGTGTACACATGTTGACTTAACAATACATCATTTGTATTGGAGATGTGCATTTGTTTGCTTAATAGTTGAGTAGCTGCATAGCTTACCTTGTGTGGTTGTTGCGCAGGAGCTGCGGCAGGAGAATGAAGACCTGAAGCAGGCGTTGAAGGATGCTCGTAAGGAGCTGGACCAGGAAGTCATTAACCGTGTGGAACTGCAGAACATGCTACAGTCTCTTCAGGAGCAAGCTGCCTTCGACAGGCAGGTCAGCAGTAACAGTTTGTAGTTCTTGAATATGGGGAAACCTCTTGGGAGTTTAAACTGTACGTTACGAAATATGTGAAGGGACCATTAGAGCTGAGCCAATACAAATTTTACTGATGCGAATTGCTTTAGTAAATGGTCTGATGCCATTAATTCTAAAACACACCCCAGTTTTAGTGCTTCAATGTCCAAAAAAGTTAAAATGTGAATCTAATGTGCACTTTGATTTACTACAATAACCACCAACCCCCATCTCAAAAGAAAGACTTTTCTGGCCTTGGCCTTCTGAATGACTTCTGCCGATGAACCAACAGATAAAGTTGGGTTTACAATTTAAAATTATGCAATAAAAATTACACAGTAACTGCGGTTCTCGCACACCGAACTACATCTTGTGAATTAAAAATTCATAATGCAGCTGATAATTCTCGTCCAACCAATGAAAACTTGCGACAAGCCTGCCCGGTTTACTTTTGTTTTTAACCTACCCTCTTATAACACAATCATATTTAAGCAGATCATACTTCAAAGCAGTAATTTTATAGCAGAGGAGTTTATCTTTGTGAACAAATATAATCGTAAACAAGTGCACAGGCATGCCTCTTTAATATTTTTATGCTTAAATTACTGTAAATAAGTTTCTCACCAACTGCTCTGTTTTTGTTGGTCGTCACTACACAAGTTTTCCTTAAGATATAATTATAACTGCAGTAAAATTCAATATAACGTTCATCAATAAAGCCTTACCCGTTATACTACTTAGTAATGAAAGTACTTTATATGGTAAGTTGTTCTTTTGACCATTACAACATAAGCTTCGTGCATAGCTGCCAATTCTCAAGATTGAGTCGTCAGGCTTACTATATTTAGGTTCATATCATGCCCTCACGGCATTTTGTGGCTTACTCGCAAATTTTTGATTTATTACTTTATTTGTACGTTTTGTTTACGGCACGCAATCAAGCCGCAGAGCGTGCATTGTAAAGATATTGATAATCCTGCAGAGATATCGAAACTGCCTTCAGTACACTTTTTGTGCTTACGGGGTGAGGTACGATATTGGTTAACTTCAATCTCCATCATGTGCATATGTTGAGTTTCTTGATGTTAGTTAATGGCTGTCGGTCTTTGTTGTGGGTAGTGTTTCTGGATTTGTTATGTTTACGCTGTCGCAGCAGTGCACTACTAGAAAGCACTATAAAACAACATTCAATAAATCATATTCAGAGGAATTTCCACGTATTCTCTCATCACGTAACAGTGAATGCATTTTGTGTTGTGTGGCGTTGTGATATTTCTCTCGCTCACGTTGGCAGGAACGACATGATAAACACAGACAAACAAAAAAAAAANTCGGGTATGTGACCTTGCTCACGCTCTGCGCGCTAGCCGGGGTAAATTTTAATGAATTTCTGCCAGTTTTTTTTTAAATTTTCACAGTGTGATTAATCACGTAATCCATACAACCCGTTTTATTTTTTTAATGTTGCAGCTTTCAAATGTGTTTAAATAGATTTTTACTGCAATTTTTTGGTTTTAAAATTTTTTGACCAAATTTTTTTCTATTTTCCACGGTTCCCAAAAATTTGCATACAAACGAGGTGTCTCCGTATGAAACGGGTGCCACATGATCAAGGTTCGAGTGTAGTTTAGATTTTTACAAGTGTAGCGATTTTACAAAGTTCAGAGTAAGGTTTTACTGTAAGTGTATGTTAATGAGATACAGTACCAAAACACACACATATGGCTATTCCTTTATACATTCACATTTTGATGTACAAACAATTAAAGGTTGTACTGCTTGTCAACGCCGTTCNCATATGGCTATTCCTTTATACATTCACATTTTGATGTACAAACAATTAAAGGTTGTACTGCTTGTCAACGCCGTTCATCTAGGTTGACACTCGGATAGATGGCTTTGCGAGTCCACAGTGAGAATCTGTATAATTTTGCACCTTGTCTATATGCACATGTGTGAACCTTTTAAGAAGTTTTCCTGGTTGATAAGCATTATTTTTTTAGTCCCTTATAAAACCCTTGACATAGTTTAACTGTACCTTTATGTAAAGCCTGCGTGTGGACCTAATCCCATTTTGGTAGACATGACGTAACATTTTTTTTTTNTTAACTGTACCTTTATGTAAAGCCTGCGTGTGGACCTAATCCCATTTTGGTAGACATGACGTAACATTTTTTTTTTGTATAAAAGTTGACATAAATGTTGTATGTTAAAGTGAAATATTTTTGCTTAGGGTATTTGGGCGGGCNTTTTTTTTTGTATAAAAGTTGACATAAATGTTGTATGTTAAAGTGAAATATTTTTGCTTAGGGTATTTGGGCGGGCATCAAAAATCTTACGTTAAAGTGAAAGATACATTAGTATGAAGTATGTTGTATTGAACTTTACTGCATTTCTTTCAATGCTTAAGGAAATCCCAACACCACACACAATCTGCTAAGGTCTATTGGAAGCCAACACACAAATAAAACACTTTCATTTCTTCTGTACACGTCATAACGTATAATTTAACTCTAAATTTTTTATATTGTTGCTACAGCTTAAAGTANCTTTCATTTCTTCTGTACACGTCATAACGTATAATTTAACTCTAAATTTTTTATATTGTTGCTACAGCTTAAAGTATTCCAACAGTGACTGTTCAAACTGGTAGACTTCTCTGTTAATACAAGGTTTCTTGTTTAATTATCTTTATTTCACTTCATAATTCATGTGCAGTGTAAATTTCTTTATTGTCCCATTTCTTGTGTAGCAGAATTATATTTCATGTCCCAATTCTTGTTTAATGTAATTTGATTAAATTTTTCGAAGTGTCTTGGAATATGCAGCTGCTAAGTTTGTACTTTTTGTACATAACCTCTGTAAACATCATAACAGATTAACTGGTAACATTATCAGATACCACTTCCCACAGTGTGGTGTAACAAAATGGCATTCAAATTAATTAAAAATTATATTAGCTATCCTATGTCTTATATTTTTACAATGTTGTGCTATGGAACATATTCATTTGTGGTCGAACGTTACCTCTTCTTTCAAGCTCTTTACACTTGCGTTCACTTGGCTACTCAGCCCCTCAATCAATGCTCGCAGTGCTTCCAGTTCCGCATACATTTTCCTTGTTAACGTTCACTGCGTCAATTGTACAAAACTGTCTTAATTATTTTCACACAAAACTATTACAATTAATTAATAAATATTTTTCATGAGTATGTTGTTTCTGCTGGTGAATTTTGTATTAACAGTATAAAAATACATGTATTCAAAGCCTTGTGGGATTAAAGCACTTAATTTTTTATACTGACATTTGTTGAATATGCTGGCATATGCAAGATGCCATCAATTGGATCTCGTAAAGTTACTTAAAACATGCGTTTCAGAAGTGAGTAAATATGGTAATACTTCAGAGCTGTGAGAGCCGATATCAGATACTAATAAAACAAACTCCACAATGCTGAAAGGAGCATAGTCAGTGCAAATCATTTTTGCTATTTTCTTTGGTTGTTAGTGCAAAGGAAGTAAAAGAGTATATTTTTTCACAACTTTGTTTTATATGACAGGTTTCCGGTTGTTTATGCTACCGCTAATCACCTGTTGCTCATATCTTGACAACCTGTATCCCTAGTTTTAGTTTATTTTGTAAAGGATCGGACCTTTGAAAAGAATGCTTCAAAATAGACGTGCAAGACGTTTCTTTATGTTTCTGTAAAAATTGGCTTGCCAGTGTGACACATCATAGTTATTTTATTCAGAATCAAACCTAAATAAGAAGACACCTCTTTTATTAATAAATTTACCGGAGGGGGGAGGGGGGACAGACAATTTTGGTGTTAAGTATCTGTAAAAAAAAGTATGGCTGTTAGGTATTCTGAATACTGGCCAGTTTTTGATATTGGATATTGGTACTGGTTCAGCACGAGTATCATTACTAGTAAGTAAAGAGAGTTCATTGATGGCAGAGCTCACACTCAAATTGTATGTATTTTTTTTTTCAGTGCTATGAGAAGCAGATCACAGAGATCCGAACTCGTAAGGAGACAGAAATCAGCGAAGTTGATGGCCGTCTACAAGCTCAGTATGACTCCCACTTGCAGGAAGAATTACAGTCAATGCGAGAGCAGTTTGATGGGGAAATGAATGACCGTGCAAAATTGATGGAGGAGACATACAAGGATAGGGTATGTTTTATTCACATTTTTATATGCAGAGAAATTTGTGTAAAATATTGGAACTTACTATCTTTCTGATTTTACTTTACTGTGATATTAATGGTTTTTATATTTATCTTAATGTTTAATATCTTTACATTCTTTTAGTCTTTACCTTAACATTTTCAGTCTTATCACTTTTTTTCAGTTATCTTCACAATTTTTCTGGTCTTGATAATGTCATGTTAATTTTGATTTAATAGTGTGAATTTTTGAGGAGTGAGCTAGTTAGCTTGTGTGTGCAGATAATTGGACTGGAGAGCCAGCTGGACCGCCTTAATGACCACATGGAGAAGCTGCAGATGAAGCTACGAGAGGAGCAGGTCAGGAGCAGCTCGAGCAGCTCGCAGCTCAGGGACCTAGAGCAACAGAACAGGGACTTGTTGGTGAGTGTGCCTTCCTGCCTGCTTGCACTCGTGCTCGAATTACACTGCACCGTGGGGATGACACGACACAAACATTTCCAATGTATTTGTGTTACAGTTTACACAAAGCTGAGATTTTTTGACACCATTTCAAAGGTGTTGGACAGAATGGAAATTTGGAACACATGATTCTGATAAGAGTGCATATATGTGTTATGGTAAACCAACACTGTATAAATGTTAATTTTTGCAAATGATTGTAAGATGCATATTGCCCACTGTAGGGAAAGTTTTATGCATTGTTGATAAATTATCTATATCTAAATTTTACATACATTTTGGGTAAATTTTACTTCAAATTACTCGTTATGTGGAATTTTGAGTTAACCAAACTCCAAAGCATGTAAAATCACATTCTTATGTTAGCTAACAATAATTTTGAATTATATATAATTGTGATTTACATAGAAATTTTGAATTAAGAGAGTGAATTACAGGTTTTACTGTGATACGCAAAGAAAACACATTTGTCTGCTGATAAGTCTACTGTAGCAAAAACACACACATTCAACACAACAAAACATTTTTCATTCAATAAATCTTAAAATATGTAAATAAATGTTCAAAACTAGCAAAAAAAAAAAATCTCTTTGTCTTTAGGATGCATATTTTAATAAGAATCACATTGAAATTTCAAACTGTCAAAAGTTCTCGTGACATTAGATTCATTGACTACAATTACATTATAGTAGTTACGCACATCACTGCTTTTCTTTAACATTTTTGTTATAAAATCTTTTCACTGTGAAGAAAACATACTCTTATAAAATAAATTTCCAAACTCATTCATTTACCACTATGCTTTCTGATTGCGGGGAAGCATGCAAGGGGAATTGCCATACCAGTGTCAACAATCGCAGTGATTGTTACACAATCGATAGACTCTTTAAGTGCTATCGCGACTACACTCATTATTATACAATCAATTCACAATCAAGCAATCTCTACTATTAGCCTAAATGTTGGCTTTATCCAGTGCCGTCACAGTGGTTATTTGCATACTTTATGTTAATTGTGTGGGTACTAGACCTTTGAAAATAATTTACTTTATTTAATTCCATGAAGTTGTGAACAATATTGGCAACGTTTGTGATAAATTTTGCTGCTGGCTGCCATTACTTCGAATTTTCACTACCAATCAAATATGGTGCCATTGTTTACAATGCAACGTGAAGTAAAAACAATTACATTTTCATGCGTTGTATTTAGTTGCAAGAAATAATTTAAATTTTACTACGTTGATTTCTCATCATGTACATACAGCCACAAAAATATATTAATTGTATTATTGAATTATTATTTATGGTACCATAAGCTTGCATTCAAAAATCTTATTTCAGAAACTTACTTTTAAACTATTAAATGCTAGTGCTACAAAAGGGAAAAAAAATGTTTGCCATCNATTTGCCGTCCAAAAACTAGACTTAAGGGTTTTTTCAATACTGTCAATTTTGTGTGAAATGCAAAATAGGTTATGTAGAAAAGCACTGCTCTGCGAAAATGATTGACAGAAGTGAAACCGATCAAAAACTGCAAAAACACTATAATCGGCCAATCGTAAGTAAACAATCTGTAATCTGCATCTGCCCAGCTCTAAATTCTATACATAAACATTTGTATATATAGAAAGAGAATAGATAAACCACATACATAATATACTTAGGAGTTTTTATCTATAAAGAAACTGCTTGAGCAAATGAAACGTTAAATTTTTATAAGTTTGTAGTTAAAATGTTTTTACATACATGTTTACCTACTAACAATACCTATTAAATGTGGATTAAATTATTTTTATTTCCTTCAGTTGCAAGTAGAATAGAAAAAACAATTCATCTTTGTGCTGAAGCTTGTAATGGCAGCCTTAGCTCCTCTTTCCTTTCTGCACAGTCATATCTTCCTTTCCATATCAAACTTCTGTTTTGTCATTAGATTTATTATAGCAAAAAAACTTCAAGAAACTTGTTGAAATCTGTTTAGACTTGTG
>NQII01009146.1:0-56948 GCA_002778355.1 Clitarchus hookeri
TTGGCACCCCTGCCGAGGCCACCCCGACACGTGCTACTAGGGGGAAAAACCACTTGGGGTCCGGGTTATCCCCCCCTTCCAAACCGATATATGCACATATAGATACACATAAATATATATATAAATAATAGGTTATCAGTACAATTAGTAACTGGTAAATAAACGGTATAATAATTCATAAAAAAATATGTGAAATAAATACACAGGTGTCTTGTCTACATATATTGTTGTTATTCAGCTGGAAAAAAAAATTATATGCGCTTCTTTAACAATGAAGGAACCCCTTAAAAAATATTCTGCCTACGCGGTTGCATGCTACATTATAATTTTTTTTAAATAATGACTTAAGTGTATCTTAAGCATTGTGTGCTGTTTGCGTTTATTTAAGCACTTTTGAAATCAATCATTGAAAAATGTCACTGCCCCTAACTGCATGAATATATTTTAACGGGCGCACTTGACTAGCGAGCATCCAGTAAAGTTGGCAACGATGGAGATAAATAGTTNTGCATGAATATATTTTAACGGGCGCACTTGACTAGCGAGCATCCAGTAAAGTTGGCAACGATGGAGATAAATAGTTCCACGTCTTAACGTTGAATTAACGGTGATACGTCAACATTTCTGAACAATGCAATTATTTCTTTTGATTTTTATTTTTTTATCCTTGTAAGTGTAATAATTAGCACAATTGTGAACATGTTTAAATTATATAATGCTATTACAGTGTCGTTTGACCGACGCGTGGATACAGTGATCAGGCTCAAGGGAACATACATTTCACGCACGTTGGAAAAATACACCATGTGCAAATATGTAGATCTTAAGAAACGCTTTCAAAAGTGCTCACCTTAGCGTGAACATTATATAGACGCTAAGATGCCACCCTCGCTTGACGAGAACGCCAGGCAGGTGATGGTTCACCCCTCCACAACCCCCACTTTCATTTACCCTTACCAGACATAGAGAAGACTCAGTTTGTGAGTACCGACAATTACATTGTTCAAAACCCACTAAAACGTGCGACGTAAAACCCTAAAAAAGAATTTCCGCGGTCAATTCAGCGCTTCTGTAATCACCCAATATTAAAACCCATACATAACACCAAAGGTTCTCTGCCATCGATGAAAGATAACACCCCCAGCAAAAACCTCGCTGGGATATACAGAACACCGCGTCCATGTGGATATGTTTATTGTGGACAAGACGGCATAAGAATCACCACCAGAATTAAAAAAGACGTCACAAGAATACAAATACGAAAGTCCATGATCAGCCATCGATTGCAATGCCGGAAGAAACGTCAGGATACCCTTGGACTCCGACGTGGCTGGAATGCCATTAACTTTAGAAATCAACGTCTGAATAAATCACCTGTTCATAACGGCATATTGTTAAATTAGTACACTAATTTTACTGCGTTCGCGCCAGGGTAAGCCAAGTCCACATCGGCACTTCCCGCTTGGAAACCAACAGCAGTATAGCGAGGAATTCTAGGAGCTTACAGCTGGTGGTAGTTCTGACACCGTCACAAGACAGCGTGAACTTTATCGCGTAAGTTCACTTCTCTCTCTTGGGCTACGATCAACCTAGAACTCGGAAATACCGGTCGAAGAGTTTAAACGGGGAGTCAATGTTTAAGAAATGCCCTTCTTAATGCATCAGTTCTAACGATGTTGGCGAAGGAAAAAATGTGTTATTTTATACTTGTACCGAATACTGTTTGACTTTAGACATTAACAATTATTACTCTTGCCTAGCAAAAAAAAATTGAGTGCACATTTGTTGCATAAATACATATAAAAATCACAGTTTTACTATTTTAAAAATGTATAAATAATTAAAACTAACTTACGTAAAGAAATTAGATAATTTACAACGACAGAAAATTCCAAGATTTAATTCAGGACGTATCAAATCGTACATGGATATGTTTTTGCAATTTCAAAAAATTACTCAAAATAAGGAAACACTTGCATATTTTTTTATTTGTGGCTTCTCCTGAATTTTTATAAAATAACTTTTGCAACAACTTATCTTAAAATTAATTAAAACAAGACGTTTCAGTTGTCCTAGTTAAATTTTCTGCACATAGTTTTATTTGTCTTATTTGTGAATTACAAAAAAAAAAGATCTATTTTGACTTTGACATGTAATTTTTTGCAAAAAAAAACATGCAGACTAAAAAAATTTAACTTGGGAAACAGATAACATCTACAAGTTAAAAACTATGTAGTACACGCTTAAAATATAATAAAAAATTACGTAACTAACTTTTTTAAGATATCTGTTTCAAAATTATAAAATATTNAGTACACGCTTAAAATATAATAAAAAATTACGTAACTAACTTTTTTAAGATATCTGTTTCAAAATTATAAAATATTAAATGTAAAATTCTCAGAGAATACCGCCACATAAATAAATATATTTTAAAAAAATGTGTTCGCTCATAATTGGTTTTTGTAAAATGTATATTTTAATGTTACATTTTACAAAATAAAATATTATATTTTAAATGTTGCAATATTTCTTANATAACTTTTGCAACAACTTATCTTAAAATTAATTAAAACAAGACGTTTCAGTTGTCCTAGTTAAATTTTCTGCACTAGTTTTATTTGTTTTATTTGTGAATTACAAAAAAAAAAAAGATCTATTTTGACTTTGACATGTAATTTTTTGCAAAAAAAAACATGCAGACTAAAAAAATTTAACTTGGGAAACAGATAACATCTACAAGTTAAAAACTATGTAGTACACGCTTAAAATATAATAAAAAATTACGTAACTAACTTTTTTAAGATATCTGTTTCAAAATTATAAAATATTCAATGTAAAATTCTCAGAGAATACTGCCACATAAATAAATATATTTTAAAAAAATGTGTTCGCTCATAATTGTTTTTTGTAAAATGTATATTTTAATGTTACATTTTACAAAATAAAATATTATATTTTAAATGTTGCAATATTTCTTAACATGCAAGTACTCGTTAGGTAATTTCTAGTTTAATACTAATTTGTTTGTAACCGTTAGCTATAAAATAGCTTCATTGAGAAGGAATTTCTTTAACATGGATTCTCCATTTAAACTCCGTGGCTGCAGTCTTGATAGGCAGAGCCCTTCATGAGTTTAACTTTCCATGCAGTACTTATTATTATTATTATACAAATAACCGCATGTACCGTAATATATAATACATGTAACGTCACCATAATATAGTTTCTCCTGTTTTTATTTAGCAAAAATTTCGCATCGCAATACAAATTAACAGCCTATTTAATATGCCAAAATTGTAAAATGTAATGAGAACCACTGCAAAACAATACAACGATCTGAATATAAAATGCGATACTGGTAGACAGGTGCGGATAATACTATTACCTTCAATGTAATATTTTCAGTTATTGTAGAAATTCGAAAACAACAATATTGATCGCTGTTTGTTCTTTTGTATGTATGAACTTCATGGGAAAACGGTTAATCCCACGTGAACAAACATTTTAAACCTTAAACTTGTAAAAAATATTAAATTTAATTGGACATAAGAGTAAGTTTATCAAGAAATTTTTAAAGCCTATTTTATTGGATGCTAATGAAACAGCAGAAGATGCCAGAGCAAAATACATGTTTTAAAAATAGACTAAAAATGACGTAGGTGCAGCGCATGCTCACGAAATANAATGACGTAGGTGCAGCGCATGCTCACGAAATACTAGCAGGAATTTCATAATCAGGTAATCAGAAAGTGGCGAGGACGTCTCTTTATGTTTAGTTTTCCATCAGACCGATGGTTTTATGTGAAAACAATTATTTTGCGTAACTTGACTAAATGAATTACGTCAGCGCTAAAACACGGTCAGCGTAAGTTTACTAAGATGTCGCGCATGTGTCCAAACAAACGGTGTTCTAACCACCTGGTTTTGAAGAACCGCGGTGGTGTGTTGGTAAAGCTGGTCGCCTCCCACATAGACAAACTGGGTTCGATTCCCGGATTTTCGGCGGGTTTTCTCGGGTATATCCCGTTTCCTTGTCCTTGCATTCCGGCGCTGCTCAATACTCACCTAACGTCACCCTCTTCGGCCCAGATCTCTCCACTACACTCCACTCTACTTGGTTTGACAGACATAAAGTTGTGTGTTGGAGTGCAGAATTTCAGATCTGATCAACTTCCACGAAATCTTTTCCCATATTCCACGCTTTAAAATATTAGCCACAGCATTTTATATTCTTTTGGAAATTTGCTCTGAGATTTACGCGTGTTTTAACCTAAATGTAAGTTTACGTCGAGGAGGGATAGGCGAAGCGTCAGCGTACTGAATCAGGCTGGTAATAAAACTTAACAGCCAACAGGATGTCTCAGCGAGGAGTATATTTTCCTTTACGACACAGCACTTAAACTCACGTTGCCATTTAACATTTCTACCAAGTCATGCTGTATACTTACTTACAAATGGATCCTAGAAAAGTATCGTCAATAAACCCCTGTACCATATCTTTGGTCGCATGAGTTAAAACCATTGGTGCATACAATGGTTTAGATTTAAAATTAATTAAACATTGCCCACTNTATCTTTGGTCGCATGAGTTAAAACCATTGGTGCATACAATGGTTTAGATTTAAAATTAATTAAACATTGCCCACTACTTTTCTTGATACATTTCAAGTCTTATACATACTTTCTTTTTTTATAATTATTTTTATTTATTTTGTTAAGTTATCCTATAGAGAATATACAATAATTTGTCCACTACATATTTAAAGTGTAGGAAATAAAATATTATTTGTCCATGATAATTGAAAGGCAAAGTGCTAGTAACAGTTTGAACCATATAAAAATATAATTTCAAATATATATTTTAATTGATTACAAAATAAATTTTCTACAATTTTGTCCTAAAATATTAGCTTATGTTTTGCTTGTGGTTATAATTATAGTCACAGGAATCCTTTCATAAAAGTAGGACAGACCAACNAGGAATCCTTTCATAAAAGTAGGACAGACCAACCTATTAAATGATGTTTTTACTTTCGGAAACATTTTGTTTGGTTATGATGTGACACAAAACACGTATTCTGCAATGGACGATGAGACATTGTGCGTCAACTTCTCAAATCTCCGTGATTGTCTTATGAATATATCTAGGACTGACCTTCTGAACTCCCTACACACTGTCTCGGTCCTAAGAGATATTTGTATGTGTACTTGTTATTGACTTCTGCTAAATTCTAATGTTAAAATCTCCCATGCACTTGCGAAGACCTTAAACTAACGGGCAAAGGCATGCATCAACATTAGGCATCTTCCTGGCGAAAACTTGTCAACTCCACAAGGCAATGGGGGCCACGGTGGCTGAGCGGTTAGACTGCTCACCTCCCACCAAGGCGAACTGGGTTCAATCCTCGTCCGGTTAAATCTAGATTCTCGCAAGTGGGAATCGTGCAGGACGATGTCGCTGGTCGGCGGGTTTTCTCGAGGATCTCCCGTTTCCCACACCCCTTCATTTCGGCGCTGCTGCATACTCACCTCACTTCACCCTCATCGGCTCTCAAGACCTCGCTGTTAAGAGCCGCCCAAATCTCTTCACTCGCTCGCTTCACTCGCAATGTCATGCCAGGCCATAAACAATCATCTGTTTGCACTCTATATAGCTGATTTTCTTGCAAATCTAAGCTGTAACAGTGAGATATCATTACACGTGGTAGAATCCAATGGATTCAACTTCTGAAACTACTTTGTAATTTTCTCCTTTGTCTTACGGAAACTGCCTGCGTTTGCTTTAAAATTCAGTTTTCCTGTTTTCACTCATTTTATTTTTTTTTTCTTTACGTAAGATGACAAAGCAAAAAGTGACAATCTTAGATAAATGGTTTTTACTCTTCCCGAGAAAAATGCACTTTCCTTAAAAATGTATTTACCGAGACAAGTATATATGCGCAAAAAGTAATTATACAGGAAGCAATTTATTAAAAAATTCTCGGTAAGGTACATTTAGGAATTAGCGATGAACACCAGTGAGTAAAATGGGCGTGGATTGAGGCCAGGACTTACCGTATAAAAAAACCAGTAAAGCTAATCGGCAACATGTAAATCGTGCGTGTAATAAATCACAGAACATCGTGATACTAGTACTGAAGTTCGGATGCTGCTTTTCTGAAAACCGAACACAGACCTGCTCTCTAAACTTTCGTANAAGCCTATTTTATTGGATGCTAATGAAACAGCAGAAGATGCCAGAGCAAAATACATGTTTTAAAAATAGACTAAATATGACGTAGGTGCAGCGCATGCTCACGAAATACTAGCAGGAATTTCATAATCAGGTAATCAGAAAGTGGCGAGGACGTCTCTTTATGTTTAGTTTTCCATCAGACCGATGGTTTTATGTGAAAACAATTATTTTGCGTAACTTGACTACATAAATTACGTCAGCGCTAAAACACGGTCAGCATNAAATACTAGCAGGAATTTCATAATCAGGTAATCAGAAAGTGGCGAGGACGTCTCTTTATGTTTAGTTTTCCATCAGACCGATGGTTTTATGTGAAAACAATTATTTTGCGTAACTTGACTACATAAATTACGTCAGCGCTAAAACACGGTCAGCATAAGTTTACTAAGATGTCGCGCATGTGTCCAAACAAACGGTGTTCTAACCACCTGGTTTTGAAGAGCCGCGGTGGTGTGTTGGTAAAGCTGGTCGCCTCCCACATAGACAAACTGGGTTCGATTCCCGGATTTTCGGCGGGTTTTCTCGAGTATATCCCGTTTTCCCGCCCTTGCATTCTGGCGCAGCTCAATACCCACCTCACTTCATCCTCGTCGGTCCAGATCTCTCCACTACACTCCACTTTAACTGGTTTGACAGACGTAAAGTTGTGTGTTGGAGTGCAGAATTTCAGATCTGATCAACTTCCACGAAATCTTTTCCCATATTCCACGCTTTAAAATATTAGCCACGACATTTTTATATTCTTTTGGAAATTTGCTCTGAGATTTACGCGTGTTTTAACCTAAATGTAAGTTTATGTCGAGGAGGGATAGGCGAAGCGTCAGCGTACTGAATCAGGCTGGTAATAAAACTTAACAGCCAACAGGATGCCTCAGCGAGGAGTATATTTTCCTTTACGACACAGCACTTAAACTCACGTTGCCATTTAACATTTCTACCAAGCCATGCTGTATACTTACTTACAAATGGATCCTAGAAAAGTATCGTCAATAAACCCCTGTACCATATCTTTGGTCGCATGAGTTAAAACCATTGGTGCATACAATGGTTTAGATTTAAAATTAATTAAACATTGCCCACTTCTTTTCTTAATACATTTCAAATCGTATACATACTTCCTTTTTTTATAATTCTTTTTATTTATTTCGTTGAGTTATCCTGCAGAGAATATACAATAATTTGTTCGCTACATATTTTAAAGTGTAGGAAATAAAATATTATTTGTCCATGATAATTGAAAGGCATAGTGCTAGTAACAGTTTGAACCATATAGAAATATAATTTGAAATGTATATTTTCATTGATTACAAAATAAATTTTCTACAATTTTGTCCTAAAATATTAGCTTATGTTTTGCTTGTGGTTATAATTATTGTCACAGGAATCCTTTCATAAAAGTAGGACAGACCAGCCTATTAAATGATGTTTTTACTTTCGGAAACATTTTGTTTGGTTATGATGTGACACAAAACACGTATTCTGCAATGGACGATGTGACATTGTGCGTCAACTTCTCAAATCTCCGTGATTGTCTTATGAATGTATCTAGGACTGACCTTCTGAACTCCCTACACACTGTCTCGGTCCTAAGAGATATTTGTGTGTGCACTTGTTATTGACTTCTGCTAAATTCTAATGTTAAAATCTCTCATGCACTTGCAAAGACCTTAAACTAACGGGCAAAGGCATGCATCAACATTAGGCATCTTCCTGGCGAAAACTTGTCAACTCCACAAGGCAATGGGGGCCACGGTGGCTGAGCGGTTAGACTGCTCACCTCCCACCAAGGCGAACTGGGTTCAATCCTCGTCCGGTTAAATCTAGATTCTCGCAAGTGGGAATCGTGCAGGACGATGTCGCTGGTCGGCGGGTTTTCTCGAGGATCTCCCGTTTCCCACACCCCTTCATTTCGGCGCTGCTGCATACTCACCTCACTTCACCCTCATCGGCTCTCAAGACCTCGCTGTTAAGAGCCGCCCAAATCTCTTCACTCGCTCGCTTCACTCGCAATGTCATGCCAGGCCATAAACAATCATCTGTTTGCACTCTATATAGCTGATTTTCTTGCAAATCTAAGCTGTAACCGTGAGATATCATTACACGCGGTAGAATCCAACGGATTCAACTTCTGAAACTACTTTGTAAATTTCTCCTTTGTCTTACGGAAACTGCCTGGGTTTGCTTTAAAATTAATTTTTCCTGTTTTAACTCTTTTTTTTTTTTGTTTACGTAAGATGACAAAGCAAAAAGTGACAATCTTAGATAAATGGTTTTTACTTTTCCCGAGAAAAATGCACCTTCCTTAAAAATTTATTTACCGAGACAAGTATATATGCGCAAAAAGTAATTATACAGGAAGCAATTTATTAAAAAATTCTCGGTAAGGTACATTTAGGAATTAGCGATGAACACCAGTGAGTAAAATGGGCGTGGATTGAGGCCAGGACTTACCGTATATAAAAACCAGTAAAGCTAATCGGCAACATGTAAATCGTGCGTGTAATAAATCACAGAATATCGTGATACTAGTACTGAAGTTCGGATGCTGCTTTTCTGAAAACCGAACACAGACCTGCTCTCTAAACTTTCGTANATCGTGATACTAGTACTGAAGTTCGGATGCTGCTTTTCTGAAAACCGAACACAGACCTGCTCTCTAAACTTTCGTACCTAAGTTTTTCACTTCGTATAAAAGTGGTGAAATTCAAAACACCTTTCAAAAGGGCGTGCGATGCGTCTCAGAGTAAAATACGGAGACGAAATTGCGTGGCGATTTATTTAATATAAGCGTATCCATTCTCTTGCCGGCTGCGCGAGGCTCTGGGAACGGGCTTGCCCCTGATTGGCTACTGCGTGCTGCGAGAGGTTTCCCTATTGGTTGGGCTACCGGCTGGCGAGTAGGTTACCGGGCGGTGATTGGCGAACGGCTTTACAAACTTTTTTCTGTGCAGCGACGCCATTTTGCTGCCGTGTGAGGCTGGATTTCGCGGAATAAGCGGGTGTTTCACCTCTGGATTAGTGATGGTAAGAATCGAATATTTCCAGGGATCGAATATTTTGTATTCGAATAGGCCTGCAGGTAAGAATCGAGAACTTACACTCGCAGTTTAAATTCAAGAACTGTTAAGGTCCGTGGTGGTATTCGTCGATTCGAATACGTGATTCGAATGCGGCGAATGCCAATGCTGGGTAATTAAATAAAAGGCAATAAAAATAAGAAAAATGTAATATAAGTCTGCAGTATTAGTAACAAGAGTAAATATAAAGGAATGTTTAACATTAAATGTACGTATTAAATTTATTATGTAACACAAATGGACCACAATACACGTGGGAATACTCAGACTTCAGTAAAATAACTATCAAAATTTTAAAAATATCATTATGTCAGCAAACACTGGAGAACAAGGGGGGCAACGAACGACGTAACATTTGCTTGAGTACTCGTAGACGAAGAATAGTGCTAGACGTGAGTACTGATGAATCGCTCAACTAAATCTCTCAGATGAAAGTATTCGAATACTTTGGCTACCATTCGAGATGTCTTGATAACTCGTAGGAATCGAATTCTTTGACATTTCAAACTCAAATACTCTATTTTTTTTATTAACTACTCTAAATTTAAGTGTTATGTGAGCCCGCGGTTNTTTGACATTTCAAACTCAAATACTCTATTTTTTTTATTAACTACTCTAAATTTAAGTGTTATGTGAGCCCGCGGTTGGGACGGGAGTTAAGTGCGTCTCAGGGCTAAGCCCCATACGCCTACGAGGAAGGGAGTATCATGCAAGGAGACACGCATCACGGCAAAGAGGGATTGGGCTGCCATGGCCAGATTGTGGCTATGAGAACCTCCCTAAGTGTACTTATAGCTAAACTATAGTTAGAAGAGAAAGGGAAAAACCGGCATAGTCACCGTAAAAACCCTTTCGACAGTAAAGAATTAAAAATTGCTTCATGCATTATCATGTTTAACAGAAAATGCTACAGGAAACAGAGGAGAGGAATCATGCTCTTTATTATGATAGGAAAAAGTGCTAGTAGAGAGGGGGCAGTCAAATACTCTAATCACTACTCTGTATTCTTAAGTAATCTGTGACTGGGTCGAGAGTCGTGGTGATGTCACAAGTCGGCTATCTCATTTGCTTACGTTGGCCGTGGAGCGTGTGTTTGTTTTCAGAAGGGAGTCGTGGTTATCCGATATGATGGAGCAGGAAAGCCGTTGAACACTAAATAACCCGTTGCGCCCCATTGCACACTTCACATCTTAAAGCACCACGGAAGGAAAAAAAAATTAAAACCTTACCAAAAGGCGCAACGAATACAAGCAGCGGTAGTTCGAAACTGCTGAGATTTTTTAAGGCGTTCCGCCGGAATCATCGCATTTTGTCTGCGAAAACCAATCTTCACTTAAGATTTTTTCTAGGTGCTCCTACATACGAATTAAGCACAGCTAACTATTTTTACCACCTATTTAAAAACTGTCACATATGTATATAATTGGGCTTACTTTAATTTTGATATGCTGTAGTGATTTTCAAGAGTAGTTGGTTTAACAAACTTAAACGACTGAGTATTATATTTTCTCCATCTCGTACACTAGTAAAGATTTGTACCCACGTACAAACGTTTGGTCTTGGCAAAGGTTACTGTTAAAAAAAACACTTCTTTCAACTTAGTTTAAAGGTNGTACCCACGTACAAACGTTTGGTCTTGGCAAAGGTTACTGTTAAAAAAAACACTTCTTTCAACTTAGTTTAAAGGCAATATAAATTCCGTGTAACAAAATGTTATTTTTAATGTACATATTAATTTACCGTGTATACGTGAGACAGTATTTTCCCTACTCCATTGGTTAGGAAAATTTAACTTGAAATTAAATAGTTGATTGTAGTCTATCCATGGTTATTTCTACATTTTATGAAGTCATGCAAAAATACATTAAAGGTCAAAATATCGCACTGTTTCGTATTTCATAGGCTAAATAACAAAAAAGTGTGTTTCTTACAGTTTTACCAGAAAATTTAAAACTATCAGTAAGAAACATTTAACTGACGTATACCACGCCAAAACTCATTTAATAACCTTTTACATTAGGAACGATTTCTTACTGGCTATTACCAACATACGGGAACCTCTTTGCTTAATGCTTAAACATGTATTGACTATGCAATCAAAATCATTATTTACAAACTAACTGTAGCGGAGAATTTTATTTATGGCAATTAAAAACTACGTTACTTCCTTAAACTTCAACGGAAATATAAAACACTTCGGATGATTTATTTTGAAAACGACGTGACGTTTTATACGTAGAGTAATTTATCAAAGGTCTGATTAAAACAGTGGGAAGATACCGTAAATAGATATAGGCACGAAGTTAAGGTCTGTAGGTATTTGCCTATCCGAGGGTAAGGAGTGTGGGAGCGCTAAGGGCGACCTAGGTGCGAGCATCGAATGTCTTAGTCGTCTTTACGTACGAGGCACTGAACTAGCGTGCAGTATTTCTCTCGTTAACTCGCCTTTACAGGACTTTCAGTTGCGACACTTTAATTTTATGACGTAATAACGAAGACGAAGCTGTGCTCCATAACCATATGCTATGCTAAGTATAGCGTAATGGAAGTTTAATGCCTGGAAATTATTGTGGAATACTCGTATTAGCCATTTTTCACTTTTAAAAATACGCATTATAATCGGAAACTACACACATTCCTACGTAGACCATTTCTTAAATACTATTCGCACGCAGATACCGCTCGAAAAATGAATACTGAGAGAACGGTCATCAAAATATTATTTTGTTTTTATAGGACCAACAATACATTTAGTTCCCAACAAAATGTTTTATTGAGTAAATTTAACTTGAAAAACAACAAAATTAATTTAATTCATCTAAAAAAAAATACTCCTTTGAATAAACAAAACCTCTGTGTTGGACCAAACTAAATTTGGCTGTTAGAAAGATATTATGTTGAATNATACATCTCGAGAGTTTGTTTACATTTTTTTGTGACAATCAGGATTGTAAGAGGGTTTGTTAGTGCGTTCATTGATTCTTAATAGTGGTATAAAAACCATAACAAAACAAGTTCGACAGGGAACAAAAAAAAATAAAAGTTGTAAAACTTGAAATATTTATTTGCGCACGTTGTCCAGCATTTCTAATGTATCTGCTTAAAAAAATTCCAACTTTATCAGTAGTCACTGTATGTAAGGTTGTTAAGACGTAGCACTCGGGCGCAGAGGGTCAAGGTTTGAATCTGTGACGATCTTCATATATATGTGTGTGTCTATATATATATATATACACACACACACACAGAGAGAAAAACGTACATATAAAAACCTGTTTAATGTCCTACGTTGTGCCACACAAATCTTTTATCCGCGACGGCCAAATCTTGGTTTGGGGCAACCAAATAAGAACAACATAACGATTTATTTTCAACAACAAAATACTTCAGTGGCCACGTAAGAACAAATAATTAGGCTGCGCCAAACAAGCTACGGTTAATTCAACAAAACCTTTTTCTCAGTGTAGTAAACAGTTTTTTTTAAATCTCAATTACACGTACGACTGGAACTCTGGGTTCGTGTTGGAAGTCAAGGCAGACGGCACCATGAGCCAAAAAGCTACGTATAGTCCAACAGACTGTTCGTTGCGTCTTGCTATTGGTCCGCTGTGCTGGTGGGTGTCGCCATCTTCGTGTGCACGTGTAACACCAGTCATACTTGCGGCTGGTGTTTATAAGTTCGTTTTCAGGGTCGCGTTTTTCTGCTGAGCAGTTTTATTGGGCCGAAAAAAACACGATATGCGAGCATCGTGTTGAAAGCGTTAACGGGCGAGATGACTGGCGTGCACCCAGCGAGGTTGGCGATGAGAAGACAAATTAGTTCCATTTCTTCACGTTGTATTAGAACTGTCAGGTAGACGTTTGTGAATACTGAAATTATTTCTTTTTCTTTCTGTTATTTTGTAATGCATACGCGTGCAAGAATAAGCAGGTTCGTAGAATATGCACTTTTCGAATAATTTCACAGTATCGCTCGACGGACGCGTGAATTAAGTGATCGGGCCCACGGAAATGTTAATTTTACGTATGGCGGAATAATACTCGACGTGCATGCATGCCAATCGTAAGGAGTGCTTCCGAAAGTGGTCATTTCACCACGAACGGCCTATACCTCGTGCGTTGGGCTTCAGTTATAATTAAATCGCCAGGGGAAACGTCAGGCTCACCTTGGCATCGCGCAAGAAACGTTTTATTGTGCGTGCACGCGTCAAGAGAGATTTTAGGCTAGCTGCGTTTCTATTTTTAACCGCAAGCTGCGCGGCTTTCCCGCGGAAGACATGGGCGGGTTGGTTGTTTTTATTCCCCAGTTGTCGTCCCCGGATGTGTCCGACAGGCCTAAACCCAGGAAGTAGACGTGACACATTGCTCTTCAACGGCGAGAACGAAAAACATGCCGTGAATGGAGGTGAACATTTTTGTTTTATCTAACAGTGCCGGGCGATGGCACCAAATGGACGGTCGTGTTCGGCGGGGACGAAATGTATAGTCCATTCACGGTAACTTGTAATTTTTTTTCTGAAGCGTTGCTGAAGTTCTACTTCCAAGGTATTCCTCCGCCTCATGCAGACAAAGCTTAGAAAATTAAACCAGATGGCCAACGCACCGCATTCGTGTGCACTCAGTGTAATAAAATTTTCTATAAGAACTATTTCTTACAGGGAAATACCAACACACCTACATTCTCCCTGTCTGTATTCATTTTAATTATAAATGGAAAATTTAAATTTATCGATGAAATATAAGTGAAAGTTTAATTCAACAGAAAATAAATTACTTTTATGTTAACACGTTCAGTCCTCGTGTCCATGGTCCAGGACAAGTTGTACGTAAAGGATATTTAGATATGGTCAGCACTGTGCACAATAAGGAAGGAGAGGGCGGTTTTTTGGGCGTCTTTCTTCCGAAAAATTTGGTTTGTGTACGTTTCTGCATCTCTCATTTGTGAATTGTTAATGCTGACGTCAGAGAATACGCATTGAGTTATTCACTGGTTGCGAGAAGCAAGCTCGACGCAGGTGCAGTATCCATCGAAAAATGTTACGTATGCAACACTTGAGTTGAGTTGTGAGATTTGGGCGGCTCTTAACAACGAGGTCTCGGGAGCCGATGAGAAGTGAAACTGCTCAGCCACCACGGTCCCTATCGTAACTGGCGACTTGGTCCGACAGTGTAGAGCTATATATCGCATATCGCGATGTTAGCGATACGTGATATTTGCGATATTCGATCATTGCGATATCACTATGACCATCATTTGCAACGCCGATATGTGCGGTACCAACATAAGCAAAATTTGCGATGTATCGCCATCGATTCTCCGTCATCTCTGAAAGCAATATATCGCAGCTATACAGATATGGTCAACATGTTTCAAAACGATAATGAAAAGCGAATATCGCACATCCCTAGTTGCCAGTAGAACGAAGCACTAGTGCATGTTGATTGGTGCCGAAATGTGGAAGATCGTTATACCGCCACCTGTACAGTTCCGAACAAAATATGTGTTCGTTGCAATGCCTAAAATATGCTGAAAGAGTTACAGAAAGGTTAACAATCATTTTAAAAAAAGCCTAATTAATTGTCTTTAAAGAGACATTGTACTTGCTATTAGGGGCTACCTTTTGGATCTCCATATCTAAATAATGCCTGTTCGAGAAGTGTTGTTAAATGTGGGGTTTTTTTTTTCCGAAATGATTTCTGCGTATTTTGTATTCCTCTTGCCCATATTTAGGTTTTAAAAAAAATTCAACCGATATTTTAATGCACATTTAATGGTACTTTTTAATGGCGCTTTTCAGATTTTTTCGTGACAGTTTCACACTGCAAAAGCGTTGTTTTTATGCCGTATTGTTCATGAACTTCACTGCGAACTTTTTTTTCCAGCCACAGAATATCGGCGAAAAACCATATTACATTTCTGCAAGGGTTTCGATACCATCTCTTCTACCAGCGCGTCCAATTTACAACTCGTTACATGTTCGTCGTATCAAACTAGAAGAGTAAAAAAAGTTATAATGAAACTACGGGTAGTTCTTACGGGGATTCTGTCATTTCTCTAGTCATGGCTGGCATTTCTGGCGAGGACACGTGGCAAGAATTCAATTTATTCCGCGTTTCTAGGATCCGCATAAAAAAACACATATAATTAACGTAGAGCTCTAAACACGAAGGCAACTCTGCTGGTTTTGCAGTTTTTAACCGGAGTTTTATGCACAATTTACTTGAATGGAATTTGCAAGTTCCGAATTTATTTCAGTCACGTAGAAGTTTTAAGTGTAAGCTTTACGTTATTTAGAAGTTTGTTGACTTGATTAATATATGTCATGGTGATAATAAAAGTGTAATAAAGACAGGTGTAGATTAATTTCAACAGCGCGCTTAGAGTGAGTGAGTGAAGAGTAAGATAAGAGATTTGGGCTGCTATTAACATCAAGGTCTTGAGAGCCGGTTGAGGGTGAAGCGAGGGGAGAATGAATCAGCGCCGGAATGCCAGGGCGGGGGAAACGAAAGGTCTTCGATAANGCATGCGAAAGTCCGGGAGGGAGGGGGGGCGACCCCACAGGGAACCGGATACTTGGTGGGAAGCGAGTATTCTAACCACCAGTGGTGTGTAGTGAAGTGTTGCAATTGCAAGGTGAGCTTAACCCTGCTCAGTGCTGTACACACTCGGCGCACGCAGCAGGAACCAGCAACCAGAGTGTAGCCAGGAGAAACTGAGTGTACTGCGGCCACTCACGAGAGAGCGGCGGGACACCCATTACACACGTGCTGTGACGTCAACTGCACTACTACGTTTAAGTGGCCGATGTGTAAACTATCTAACGATTAGGTACAGCAGAGAGCAAAACACAGCTTTCCTTGCAACACTTCCATCACGCACCTCTGCTAACCACTACACAATCATGGCCCCGGTAGCGGGCTTAGAAATCACGCATTCAGCATGTGGGTTCATGAATGAAGGCGTGGAGATGTTTTTCACAGGCGGTTCTTAACTAGAAGGCAAGGAAAATTGACAACGGGCAATCTCTCATAACAGTTGAAATATTCTAAAGTGTAAATTCTACATTTGTGCTACATACATGTAATGGTACCTATTTCTAAAAGACGCAAATTTATAACTTATAACTGCAGCGCGGAATCACGATAAAATATTTTTAATGATTGCTTGTTGTTATAGAAATGTAACGATTTACTTGTACTGCAAACATATTATGCAAGTACTNAAATATTTTTAATGATTGCTTGTTGTTATAGAAATGTAACGATTTACTTGTACTGCAAACATATTATGCAAGTACTTATGCGGCAAAGCAAGTCCTGCAGACGTAAAATTTTTTATTTATTTTAAGGACAAATATTTTGTTATAATCTCTTTNTATGCGGCAAAGCAAGTCCTGCAGACGTAAAATTTTTTATTTATTTTAAGGACAAATATTTTGTTATAATCTCTTTGTTTACCAAAGTAAAGAATTAAATTAAAGAGGTAAGCACATTACTTTGAAATAAACTGTTGCCCGTGCGATACGCGATCATCCTGCTGAACTGTCTGGCGTGCACCCAGTAAGTTTGAAGACGACGGAGAGAAGGCACTTCCATGTCTTCACGTTGAGGTAAACATTTGTGAATGCCGAAATTAGCACGAGGAACGAAGCAAGTCGCTACGATAGTGTCCGCTGCATAGGCTACCGTGCGCTGGCTGTAGCGGACTTTGCCGTAGTCGGCGTGTTCTCTTCCGGGGTACTTCCTTTTATCTCCCGCCACGTCTTATCTCATCCCATCTTCCGGCTGGCTGGAGCCTCACATCTGCCCCGCATCCGTGGAGCAGCAAGCTCCCTGTTCGCGTCAACTTCTTCTCGTGTAGTCCGGCACACTGCCTCAGTGTTGGACACCGCAAGGGCAAAGGCCGTTCACGGTAAACGGAGCACTTTTGAAAGCCCTGCTTAAGATCTNCCTCAGTGTTGGACACCGCAAGGGCAAAGGCCGTTCACGGTAAACGGAGCACTTTTGAAAGCCCTGCTTAAGATCTCCTTGTCTGCACGTCGTGTGTTCTTCCACCATGTGTGAAATTAACAGTTACACGGGCCTGATCACTTTGTTAATACGTCAGTCAAGTGAAACTGTAAAATTAATNCCTCAGTGTTGGACACCGCAAGGGCAAAGGCCGTTCACGGTAAACGGAGCACTTTTGAAAGCCCTGCTTAAGATCCCCTTGTCTGCACGTCGTGTGTTCTTCCGCCATGTGTGAAATTAACAGTTACACGGGCCTGATCACTTTGTTAATACGTCAGTCAAGTGAAACTGTAAAATTAATTTGATAAGTAAATAGTTTACAAATGTATTCCTCAATATTTTCACTCGTAAACTCTACAAAGACAGATGGTAAAATAAACAATTTCAGTATTCACAAATTTTCACCGAACGCGTATAGTTCAATGTTAAGGCATGGACATACGTTTTTTTTTTTTTGTCGTTACCATCTTTACTGGGCGCATATCTATCAAGAGTCCCTGTTAAAACATATGCAGAGAAGGGCAGTGACATTTTTCATAGTTAGATGTCACAAGTTCTTGAATAACAGTGAACGGCTCATACATATTGATATTTGTAACACCCTCGGGCAATGTCTGACGTTACTGGCCGACGTATCTAACCGCATTCTGGATATTTACTAAGAGACGGGCGACGATTTAGATATCTGTCGGTCCAGTTTATGCTCCGGCTAGCTAAAGGAAATATTAATTATTATAGAGCAGATATCATTTCCGGTATCACTTTACCAAACCACGGCTTATTCCGTCACTTTGCGCATTTTTAGAATTAAATGTCTCGCGGCTGCTGGTCACTCACGAATCCGCGACGTCCAACCGTTACTCCTCGAGCAGACGTGTTAACTCAATACAGCTTACGTTTACCCACAACACCCGCCCCGACAAGACGGCCAATCAGAACGTATGGAATATATTCTATTCTGGTTTCTTCACACTTCTCGAATCAAACCTTTGAAAAATCCCCCCATGTATGACGTACTTGGTTGTATCTTTAATATGAAATGTATCACACGCGTTTTAAACTTACGTCAATATAAAGGTACTTTTTCTTTATAAATTTATATTTTGCTTATATGTTATTCATAAATTATAATAATTAATTAATAATTAATATGAATAAAAACAGAAAGAAAACAGGTGCGTTGGTAATTCCTAGTACAAAATAGTTCTTATGCAAAATGTTATTACATTGAGTGCGTACGAATGCGGTGTGTTGTCCCTTTGGTGTAATTTTCTAGACTTAGTTAATCTTTGTTTGCATGAGGCAAAGGAATATCCTGGAAGTAAAACTTTAACAGGGATTCAGAAAGGTTGGTAGTAACCGTGAATTGACTATAAGCCTATTTCCTGGGGAAAAGACAGGATATTTTTTTTTTTTTTCATTACATACTTAACACTGCTGGAAAGTGGAAAATGAACGCCCAGACGCAATGGTCACACATTAATGGAGGTTTTATTGAATATTGTACAATGTATATGATAATGATCACAGGGTCGTACACGTATGGACAGAAGCTACTGAGTGTCTTGATCAACAATGTCAGTGTCTTGTGTAGCCGCCTTTAGCGATGATGCAGTCCTGTTGTCGTTTGTAGAGGCGATGATAAAGGTGTTGGATGTAATCTTGGGGAATAGTGTTCCACGCTAATTCCAACTGTTGTTGCAATTTATGGATGTGTGTTGTCGGTATTTCAGACAGCACCAAACGCCGTCAAATCATTTCCCACAAATATTCAGTGGGAGACAGGTCGGGTGATCGTGCTGGCCAGGGGAGTTGACGAACACCTTCGAGAGCGTGTTGGGTAACACGAGACGTGTGTGCAAGGGCATTGTCTTGCTGGATTATGACATTTCCTTGGCGGTGTAGGAACGGCAACAAAATGGGCTGGATGATGTTCTGGATGTAGCGTTCTATGTTCAGTGTTCCCTCAACAAACGCCAGAGGCGTACGGTCATTGTAGGGTATTGCCCCCCACACCATGATGCTAGGTGTTGGTCCTGTATGTCGCTGCCGTATACACTCTGGTTATTGCCACTCTCCTGGTCGACTTCGCACTCGCGAACGTCCGTCACTGGCTCCAAGGCATTATCTGCTCTCATCACTAAACACAATTCGGCAGCTTTAATCCTTCCAATTGCGTCGTTCGCAACACCAACCGAGGCGGGCTGCACGGTGTTAAGGTGTGAGAGGAAGCCTGGCGAGCGACATCCTTGATCGTAGCCCAGCTTCCAGCAAACGGTTGGTGATGGTCCTAGCTGACACCCTGGGTGCAACAGTGGCCCTAATCGGTGCTACGATCGCCGTGCGATCAGCAATGGCTGCTCGTCTGATGCAGTGGTCCAGGCGGGAATCCGTACGCCGCTGCCGTCCGGAACCAGGTTGACGAGCATGTGCACCATCGTTGGACCACTGGCACCACCAATGATGCACATCGGACACTTCACGTCCTACGCGTTGGGCAATTCTTCGGAAGAGCCATCCAGCCTCCCTCAGGTCCACAATACGACCTCGTTCAAAGCCTGAAAATTTGCTTCTTTCTTGATTAAACTATTATTTAACACTAGCCTATTTAATATTTTTTAACATACTACGCCCTTCTGAAGGCGTTGTTTGACTCTAAGCGTCAAGAAGATGTCGTCGATGGAGGCGTGAAGGGGGNAACGTCTACCCCTCTGGCGTTCATTGAGGGTTCCGACACCTACAGGCGTGTCTCAAGATAACGAATTGTCTGTCCGTCTGTTGTTCTTACTCATTCTTTCCCCTTTGATTGCTGGTCTGGTGTGCGAGGTCTGCATCCTACCTTGCCACCCAGGCAGGTTATGCATTGCTTAAGAGACATTACAATACTTATTTTAATATGCTGTTCACGGTAGAGTAAGCATTATTCAAATCCCTGCTTAAGATTTACTTGTATGCACGTTGTGCAGTCTTCCGTCGTATGTAAAATTAACATTGCCATAGGTCTCATCACGTTAACCATCTGTCGGTGAGTCAAACTGTCGAATTAATAGAAAAGGAAATATTTGACAAATTTGTTAATTCTTACATTTTTATAGGTAGTATAAATTGAAAAGTCATGAAGTAAATGAGATGATTTCAGTATTCATACTTTTACATTTAATTTAAAGTTAAGACATGGAACTACTTCCCCTCCGCCGTTAGAAACTTTACTGGAAGCATTCCAATCAGTGTGCTTGTCAAAATATATGCAGGTAGGGGCAGTGAAATTTCTTAAATGTTGTTGTCAAATGTGTTGAATTAACCATGAACAGGATATATATGCATTTAAACAAATCAATAGCATAAATTTCTGATATGTTCATAACATAATAAATAAAATAATTTGGTATATATTGTGCCAAATCTAACTAGTCGTGCACCACGTGTTTTCATTTCTACGGTGCGCATATCGATGTCTAGCTTCCTTCTTTACTGTTTTATTTATAAATAACACGGTAGCTTGTGCATAATCTTCGGGCCTTAATTTTAAATCATACTAGGCAGGTGGTTACAAAGTTGTCCATACTAGTGCAAAGTTACGCCAAATGACTGCAACAGTTTGTTGTTAACGGTTAAATGAGCACTTAAGAAAGCTTCTGCTTAAGATATTCTTTATTCTTGCCCCTATCGAGTGAAACTGTGAAACTTTTGGGAGCACGTATACGTTATTAATACGCCAGTTCTTACTGTTAAATGAGAAACAAACTTAAATAAAAGAAAATATATTCAGTGCCTACAAACATAAGACATTACACTTTTAATCACACGTGGGCTATAGATAAGGACACCCGATATTCGCGAATCTCTGTCTAGCTGACTTTCAAAACAGTTCAGCTCAGAACAACTTTCACGATTCGATGGCTTTTAACTTCTTCGTGTATTTCGTGCTCGCCCGTGAATCAGAGGCGTTCAATTCCTGGGAAAAGGTGAGCCTAGGACATTAAATTCTAATGTACGATAAACTTTTTTTTCCGCTAAATTCAGGTGTCCCTACCCTACGTATAGATATCGAGATATTTTCCGTAAGAGGCGGCATTCAAAGTGCCCTTTGATATAAATACAGTTATAGTTATGGATAAGGTTTTTTTTAATGTTTACATCAAAAGGATTCAGTTAACCGTCAACCAACTTTAATCCTATGTAAAGCACCTAGTGAGGTTTTTGGTAACCAACAACGCGGTAATATGTATTTCAAGAATGGTTAGTTTGCATTTTTGCAGGCCTACTAAGAGTGGGAAAATATTGTTAAGAAAAAAAAAGGGGGGGGGGAGATACAAAATCCCAGGGGCCCAGGCACAAGAAGAGGGGCGTGGCTCAGTTTCGAGATTTTACTAAAGTTCTTTCCTACTAAATTTCAGTTTAAAATCTATGTTGCAAGTTTGTGTGTGTTCAGCGTTCGTTGAATAAAAATAAAAAATAAAAAAACTTGCAATAATTGGTTGAAAACTGATACGTTCTTGGAGAAACTATCGGGATATTATTCTTAAATTCTTCGTTAAAACTTATTTCTCAGTTTTGCTATTCACATAACAATATACTGGAATGTTTAAAAGTAAACGTTCTTTGAGGTTCAGTTTTTAAATGAGTTTTAATGGTTCGAAATGCTGAGGGGACCGAACAAAATTATTTGCCCGCGCGTCCTTAGGGGCTGTCGACGGCCCTGCCCTTGTTCCTAATGGTCCGGACAAAACTCACACAAACTTTCCACAAACACAACAGAGTAATACACACACGAGTTAAACACAATGTTAATCGATACACGCTACGATCGTGCATACCAATAAGCGCTTCCCTAAACATTGTTCTAGTAACAAGAAAAGTTTAAGCTGCTTTAACTTTGCCTATTAAAATTGTTTCTGTGTCGGTGTTTAGCCAATCAGAAGCCCCGTAAGGTGTACTACGTTTTCAAGTGAGAAACTTGTTTATGAAACGAGAATGTGCGTGTGTATTGACTCTATTATCTTGCAGATATTTAGTTTTGTTTATTTCTATAGCATTGCAATGACGAAATTTTTGGAACTTTATTAAGTGGCATTAACAGTAAAAATTTAATCAAAAGATTAACTTAGTACTTTAAAAACGTTTATGTTGTACAGCAGAGAAATATTTTTGATGAAAAAAAGTTATGCCAACTACACTAACGTTAGGTAATTTGTCCGGTTTTACATGTAATAACATAAACCAATATTGTCAACATGATATCAATTGTTGTCAAACCACTGTACACGAATTATGTAGGTGCTTATAGTTAGAACTGTAGATGTGTTAGTAACACTGTACGTCAATTGCAGTCCAGGATTGATTAGAAACTTCCTGGCCATATCGGATTCTTGGCTATCGTATTTTCTATACATTTTTAAAACAGAAACTCGTAAGTAAGTTTACCCATATACCCAACTAACTATTGACCTTACATTTCAATACAGACAAAACAAGTGAACTAAGAACTCATAATCATGTCATAATATTAATTCTGTCAAGATTTGACAAACTCAATATTGTTACATAAATACGAGTTAGTAAATTAGTCTGTACTGCATTGTAAGGCAGTAGCTAGTTGGGTATAAGGGTACTTCCAGAATTTCCTTTTTTAAAAATATAAACATTTTAGAATAACCAAGAATCCAATACTGCGGTGGATGGTTCCCAGGGCGTATCTTTGGGGCCGCGGTGGTGTACTGCTCGGACTACGCTTCTCCGACCTTGGCGAACCGGGTTCGATTCCTGGCGGGGGCGCACCCGGATATTCGCAAGAGAGAATCGTGCCGGACAATACCGCTGGTCAGCAGCGGGTTTTCTCGCGGATATCCCGTTTCCCCACCCTTGCATTCCGGCGCTGCTCCATTTCCCCCTCGTTTCACGCTCGTCGGCTCTCAAGACCTCTATGTTGAAGGGCCGCCTTTGACCGTCCAGCTTTCCGGTGCACAGCCCGCGATACGTGGAACGCAGCACGCTGCAAGTAAATTTCATAGTAGATGTAGAACGAGCGCTCGGGTGCAGCAGCGGCCGCCGCAGGAACTACGACTTTCCATTACCGTTATTTCCTTCCGTATGCCATTTCCGCGCGCCCGCGCTACTCCGCGAACCATAATGACTTCCACGCGTTCAGAGAATTTGAGTGTAAAATATGACCCACATACGAGTTTATCGCAAATATTATATCCGTCTCATGGTAACCACACACCCCAACAGAGCTGCCATAGTCTTTAAAATTGAACTAAAATTTAATATATTTCGATAAGGTCGTATACGAATGCATGGCTTTGCACTTTAGTAGTATTTAGGCTAACGTAGACGAGATGCTAAACATTCTCGGCAGTGATCTAGTGCTAGTCTACTGATGAAGCTTCGATTTACAACTCCCGCTTCGCACTGGGCAGTCTTTGGTACTACCCTCGCTGCCTACACTAAGACGGATTCTCTACCAGTGGTTTTCCACCTTGGTTCTCACCTACTAAATATTATCAAGATTTAATTCACGGCGAAGAGAGTAGTTGCTCCAAAATTGCATTGAATGACAAGCGGTGCGTTCAAGTGCGTGAAAATAAACATATCTAAGCCACATACAAAATATGTGTTTGTTAAGAGTTAAAAAAAATTCAAATTTATAGTCCATTCACGGTCACTTCCAACTTTTATGAAACCCTGCTAAAGTTCTATTTTCAGGATATTCCTCCGCCTCATGCAAACAAAGCTTAATTAGAAAATTTCACCAAAGTTATACAACGTACCGCTTTCGTGCGTACTCAGACTAATAATATTTGCATAAGAATTATTTCTTACTAGGATTCCCAAAATGCCTATTTTGTCTCTGTTTTTATTCATGTTATTATAATTTATAGACGGAATATAAGTTAAAGTTCAATGTAACGAAAAATAAGGCAGTTTAATTTAATTACGATTATAAAGCGCTTGTGAGACGTGGCATGTTTAAGAAGCAAAAAAAACACGACTTAAAAAGGGAGATTTTCAAAAGTTTTATTCAAAAGTGTGAAAAACCGTGAAGAGACTATTCATTCAAAACTTGCCGGCCACACTGTGCAGAACTACATAACTCGGCAACATACTATAAATACGACGTGTGACTGAACTATACGCGAGTGAAAAACGAATAGCTCTTACTGTACTTAAAACGTGCAAATAGTAGTGAGTAGGATAAAAATGGGCATTCACACGAACAGGAGAAAGGAGGGAGTGCCAGGGTGCCACCGTCGCTATCTTGGATGACTTTAACTTTTATCTCTGCTAATTATGCAAATTACGCCAGTGCTAACTATGCTAATGACGCCTGTGCTAATTACGCACGCACACGTCAATCACCCGCTGCCGCCATCTTGTCTTAGTCATCTGCGGTCGTCGTCTGCTAGCATACACCGCCGCCATATTTTATTCCCGCCACTATACTACCGTACGCGCCCACCGGTATTCAATGCAAATGCATTCACATGTCGCCCGCTAGGGGCGACGTCATCGTTTCCACTGTCGTCTGCAAAGGGGCGCCACCATCATCGTTTCGCCAGACGGTTGCTAGGGGCGCTGTGGTCGTCGGCCATCTTCTTTTCTCCCACCAGGAGCGCTCGCGCTTAAGGTCGCCGCCGGGACTCTGTACACATCCAGCTTATAAACTCGAAGGAGGTTTTTTCTGTTATTATATAAAAGGACTGTATTTAACATTATGTTATTACACCAATGCGTAGTAGGATTGAGATTACATTGCCGCAATAAAACATATATATATATATAATTTTCCCCAAGACATGCTGCAATTAAACACGTTTCATAGGTTAATTATAATGGTCAGTTTACGGTTACCAGAAAATTAAGATAAAAAGGACTTGCAATTTGGAGAAGGGCGGAATTTACTTAAAATTTAAGAGAATGGAATTTCATTAACGCCGCAAAGTATTTATACTAGAGAAAATTTTATTAGTTTTTTTGCACATAGTTTAATTTTAATGAAGTTGAAAAACACTTTAATGAAGCCATTGGTATTTCCAACAAACCGCTTTTCAAAAGTTTGACTTATAACATAAAATTACGTTCCCGTTATCAGTTAACAAACAATATAAAGAGTAAGTACTGTACTACGAAAATAAACTTGTATACCGTTGTTTTACAAAACATTTTAATACGCACACTGCAGTTTGAAGTAAACATATTCACGGATAATTTTGTCATTACTCGAAATTTCATGCCATCCCTCAGACATTAAGGCTAATAACAAATGTAATGACCAACCGGGAGAAGTGCAAGAATCCCCACACGATCTCACCGCATCCATTACTGAGTCCTCACTCACACACTACCCCGCAGAAAAACAGTGGATTGGCAACACTGATTCGCCACAACCATAAATTACTTGGGGTACTCAACTGCGAGTTCTGTTTGTCTTGCAGATAGCCGGACATAAATAACGCACAAATAAATTAATTCTTTTAGCTTTGAAATCGTTCGCTAATCTCTCAAGGGTGCGAGACGTTAATATTCGCATTGCAGATTTAAAAAAATGATTACCTGAAATGATATCGCACGCCCAAAAGAATAAGGGTTGCCAAATAATATGGGCTGAATGTCATCAACACCTACTGGAAATTTGCCGTGGTAAAACCTGCCAAATAGGAAAAAGCTATAAGAATTTAATTGATGCAATGAAAATAACGGTGATCATTTTATTCCATAGATGTTGTCTGATAGAAATGCAAATAAATTTCCATGTTGAATGTTGCAGTGTAAAGTTTTTTAACTGATAGGAATAATTAGACATTTTTCTATATTCATCTTTTAAAATAATGAGAAATTATTCGCCTTTGAACGATTCTAAATTCGTGCTGCGCAGCATAACGTGCTGACAATTTTACAGCCTTTAAATGTTTGAATTATTTTTTAAAAGTAAGTCGTTAAATCCATTTTAAAGCTCATTAACGTATGCATGTAGAAAACCAACATTTAATAACCCATTCTTATATTGCACACAATAAAGTCTGGAGCGAGGAATATCGACCCAATACTTTCAAGTAGTTAGTCTCGAATATCTGGAACGAATCTCCATACCATAGGAGACTACAAGAAAAGAATCAGTGCAAAGTGGAATACCGAGATTTCCGTGTAGTGTACACGGGTGAAAGAAACGGACACGAGAGATATTAACCTAGATCCTTCTTTTCTGAATAAATTCGGTCTTACATTGCACCTTGCTATTTATTTACAGGAGAAGATTCGCAAACGAATAAACTGCTGTTCCTGCATAAATTAGTGGAGTTCCCCATTTCGCTTTATATCGTGCGTTGTTGCTGCAGGTATCAAAGTAAAGTAACAGCGAGAAAAAGAAAAATGCAGTGAAAAAAATTAAACGACTTTTCTATGTAAATACGACTTCAGTGTATCAAAATAAATACGTCTTTACAAGATTTCTTAGTTATTACTACATTACTAAAAATTTGAGGGTGTCCGATGTTAAAAAATATATTCGCGTTTAATTTTATGTCTCACGATTATACATTACAAAGTTTTTTTTTGTGAGTAACTTGCAGCCGAAGTTTGTCAGTCGAATTTAGATACTTTTTAAATACAGAAGGTTCCGAAATATGTGGAAAGTAATCGGGAACTGGATGGTGCGCCTCAAAACCACACAAAATGTCCCGATAAACGTAAGTCCTAAAGTCGATAGTTCCTGAGTTACAGACCTTCCAACATTGTAACACTTGTATTAGTAATCGTACATATTCTACGAGGTGTGCCTGTAAATTTGAACAGCTGGAATGGCGTGAATGTTATCACCTGTCTCGCACAGCTGGATAGGCCGTGCAGTACCAATCGGCTAGCCTACACGCTCCCCGGATCGCGATAAACTGGACAAATACCTGTGGAGGCACCTCAAGCCATTGTTTATGCAACTCCAGTTCCACACATAGCAGTGCTTCCTCAGCGGGTTGCCAGCAGATAAAAGCAATTCCTAGAGTATTTGAATATGTCGGACAATCGATGACGCGGCGTGTACAGGCTTGCATTCAGGCACAAGGTGGACATTTTGATCATTTATTGTAGAGTGACGGTTCACTGCTGGTACACCAACATGGCCACAGCTACTCTAACTGGACTGTGTCAGGAAGACTATTGCGAATACACCCAGTACAGCATTGGAAGGTCTGTAACCCGGAAACTATCGACTTCAGGACATACGTACATAAAGACACTTTGCGTAGTTTTGGGGTGTACTATCCACTACCCGATTAGTTCCCATATATTATGGGACATCCTGTATATGAAAACAGTAGCATAAGAAACGATCTTCAGAAACCACAGCACGAAGGGAACTCTGTAGGTGCGTTGTACAAAGCTCGGTATTCGCAGTGTACACGAACGATAAGAGGGCAGGTGTCGATGTCGGCCGCGCCTCTCCGGGTGATGCATCCCCCAGCCATTGGCGCGGCCGGAAGTGACAGCTATTAGCGTGCCGTAATGGGCGTGCGCCAGCTGATACACGCTCCATGCGTCATTACGTCCTCTCGGCGCGGCGCTCGGGCACCAACTGAAAAATACCCTCGCTTCCTGCCAGGAATCGAACACGAGCTGATGGCCTGCCNCGGCGCGGCGCTCGGGCACCAACTGAAAAATACCCTCGCTTCCTGCCAGGAATCGAACACGAGCTGATGGCCTGCTGCTCGACCGTTCACAGGCGCGCGTACCAACTGTGCGGCGACGGATATCACCAACATGGAATTGGATGTGGGCGTGGGGCAACATCTCTCGATCTTTTCAAAATTATTACAACAGTCTTTTTGTTGTTTTTTCACACTTTTTGAATACAATCGCTGTAAAATCACGTGTTTGGTTGTTTCCTAAATACGCCATGCATAACAAGATGTCCTACATAAAATGTACCTTATTTTTTATTAAATTAAACTTTTACTTATATTATATCTATAAATTATGGTATTTCGTTTATTATTAATATGAATAAAAACTGGGAGAAAACAGGTGCGTCAGTAATGCCTAGTAAGAAATGGTTATTGCGCAAAATATTATTGCACTGAGTGCGTACGAATGCAGTGCGTTTTCCCTTTGGTGTAGTTTTCTAGACTCGGTTAAGCATTGTTTGCATGAGGCGGAAGAATGTTTTGGAAGTAGAACTTTGGCAGGGCTTCAGAAAGGTTGGAAGTGACCGTGAATGGACTCTATGACAATTTACACCGACCATGGACATTATAAGACACAAACAAAAAAAAAATTGAAACGCTTAAGAAACACAAATCACATACACGCGACAAAACAACCGAAAAATACCAAGTAACGGGGTCAGGGATCCTTAGCGATGCATCTATTTTTAAATGTATTCGATGTATATGTTATTATTAATGGATAATTATTATCATGATTGCCAGTGAAGTCGGTTATATTTTGTTTGATATGAATCTAAGTAATACTTGACGTAATATGAACGTATTTATGTTTATAATATATTATCCGTTTTCGTAAACATTACGTGGATATTAGTTACGGTGTCCATTTTGTTCTTGTGGCGGAGGGATATAAAGTCAGGAAAAACAGGAGATTGGAGCAGAGCTTAAAAAAATGCTCCATTACCCGCGAACTAACAGGAAAAAACGAAGAGGTTTGAAATAATGTCTTACGGGTTTTGCCTACCAAGCAGGCATCACCGAAGTTTAAATGGGGCATCAATGTCTAAGAAATCCCGCAACAATTATAAAGATAACTGTTTCAAACAAAAACATATTCAACGTAACTTTGTCGGAAAACACTGCTACGTAAAAAAAAAAAAAAAATTAAAAAAAAAANCGGCGCGGCGCTCGGGCACCAACTGAAAAATACCCTCGCTTCCTGCCAGGAATCGAACACGAGCTGATGGCCTGCCGCTCGGCCGTCCACAGCCGCGCGTACCAACTGTGCGGCGACGGATATCACCAACATGGAATTGGATGTGGGCGCGGAGCAACATCTCTCGATCTTTTCTAAATTATTACAATAGTCTTTTTGTGGTTTCTTCACATTTTTTTAAATACAACCGCTGTAAAATAACGTGTTTGGTTGTTTCCTAAATACGCCACGCATAACAAGATGTCATACATAAATTGTACCTTATTTTTGGTTAAATTAAACTTTTACTTGTATTATATCTATAAATTATAGTATTTAGTTTATTATTAATATGAATAAAAACAGGGAGAAAACAGGTGCGTCAGTAATGCCTAGTAAGAAATGGTTATTGTGCAAAATATTATTGCACTGAGTGCGTACGAGTGCAGTGTGTTTTCTCTTTGGTGTAATTTTCCTAGACTCGGTTAAGCATTGTTTGTATGAGGCGGAAGAATGTTTTGGAAGTAGAACTTTGGCAGGGCTTCAGAAAGGTTGGAAGTGACCGTGAATGGACTCTATGACAATTTACACCGACCATGGACATTATAAGACACAACAAAAAAAAAATTGAAACGCTTAAGAAACACAAATCACATACACGCGACAAAACAACCGAAAAATACCAAGTAACGGGGTCAGGGATCCTTAGCGATGCATCTATTTTTAAATGTATTCGATGTATATGTTATTATTAATGGATAATTATTATCATGATTGCCAGTGAAGTCGGTTATATTTTGTTTGATATGAATCTAAGTAATACTTGACGTAATATGAACGTATTTATGTTTATAATATATTATCCGTTTTCGTAAACATTACGTGGATATTAGTTACGGTGTCAATTTTGTTCTTGTGGCGGAGGGATATAAAGTCAGGAAAAACAAGAGATTGGAGCAGAGCTTAAAAAAATGCTCCATTACCCGCGAACTAACAGGAAAACACGAAGAGGTTTGAAATAATGTCTTGCGGGTTTTGCCTACCAAGCAGGCATCACCGAAGTTTAAATGGGGCATCAATGTCTAAGAAATCCCGCAACAATTATAAAGATAACTGTTTCAAACAAAAACATATTCAACGTAACTTTGTCGGAAAACACTGCTACGTAAAAAAATAATAATAATAATAAAAAAATTATATATATATATTCATTTATTACTTTTTGTATAATGCAATTTTAATATTATAATAAAATTAACAATAAACATTAAAAACTTGCAATATTATTTTTAACATGGCAGCATTCCTTCCGAAATGTCACATACAATGCTTTTTGCTTGAACGGTTATCTTTAAAATTGACGCCTTCAGAAGGCATTTCTTTAACATTGATTCCCCATTTAAATTCTTGGCAACAGACTTGGTACGCGATTTGACCACTTTACATTTTGAGGACGACATTTATTTACTGGCGGGGCTGAGGTGGTGCAGTGCTTAGACTACACGCCTCCCACCACGGCGAACCGGGTTCAATTCCCGGCGGGGTCGCTTCCGGAGTTTCGCATATGAGAATCGTGCCGGNGCCTCCCACCACGGCGAACCGGGTTCAATTCCCGGCGGGGTCGCTTCCGGAGTTTCGCATATGAGAATCGTGCCGGACGATGCCGCTGGCAGGTGTGTTTTCTCGGGGATCTCCCGTATCCCCCGTCCTTTCATTCCGGCGCTGCCCCATATTCACCTCGCTTCACCCTCATCGGCTCTTAAGACCTCGATGTTGAGAACCACCCAAATATCTTAACTCATTCACTCATTTACTGGCACTAGAAGTGAGTCGCCTACCTCCATCACTACAGAAATGTAAGTTCTGTTGATATGCATTTGCAATTACCGTCGTTCTATTGGTCCATACTTCACCGGACACTGCACTTGGTGTGCACAGTTTTCATTCCTGGCTGGACAATCAGCGAATTAAGTGCCGAGTTAACTGAGTCCCAGTCATCGTGGGTTTTGACATTGTTACGCGCTTGCTGCTCCGCATCCCGCGCGAGCCAGTTAAAGAGAAGGACAGAGTGGCGATACGATAGCGGAGCGGCGAGTCACTAAGGGATGTTTGAATGACAGGCGAGTGATAATCCTACAAGCATTTTGAGTTATGGAGGCGTTTTGCCGCAATACCTCTTGGTCGGCTCGCCGCTCCTAACCCTTTGGCGGATAGGATTTCTGCGTTTATCTGAAGAATGCTCTGGAATACTGACCTCGTTCTCTCAGCGTAACTCGGGNGAAGAATGCTCTGGAATACTGACCTCGTTCTCTCAGCGTAACTCGGGGTGCGTTGAACTTTCCAGATGGTCAGGGCGAACTATATAAATGTGTGACAGGCCTCCGGGCAGCAGTTTTTTTTGTCGAAGGAATGAGTGGCTGAGTTCCGAGCGATATAAGAACGAGCGGCGGGAGAAGTAACCAGCGGAAGGGAAATCTGCGACTGCAAGTATCAAACAGTGAAGAGTGCGGCTGGCAAGCTGGACTATTGGACTAGATGTGGGAGTGGAGGACATTACAAATGATGGTAACAGATAGACTGAACACTTATTAATGATAAGTATGAGTTAATCGACTGTAACCAAACGGAAACATTAAGAAGGAAGTATGTTAGAGTTGAAATAGAAGGTAAATATTTTTTCGCTAACTGTTAAATAAAAATAGTAATAGTGGAGACAGATAATTAAATTTTGTAAGCAATAACTATGTGAATAAATTAGAAATCATATTTAGTTCTTTTATTTTATTTTTATTAAGACCTCCATCCCTCACGAACTCAGATACGCCCCTCAGGCGTTCATGTAACAATATATAACAACATTAAGCCTACACTCTACCGTGTTATACGGCAGAGTGTAGGCTGGAAGGCAGGCTGGAAAGAAGGTAGGAAGTGAAAGGAGAGCTCATGAATCGCATAGGCCACCTGCCTTCGGTTATTTTGCGCATTCAAAGACTCAAAAATGCGAGAGCTATAAGGCCGACTTTTTCCGAGTCACCACTTACTTCATCGCCTCTACGCACATAGCGCTTAATTGGCGTACAGTCTTCCCGTCGGCGATTGGTCTGAACGTGACAAGCGGTAACTCCATATTTCCATGACGTGAATGAACGCAAATGTATGGCGCGTTTCGAAGCACAACTCTTCTTAGCTTCTCTAAATAAAATTTGGCAGCAAAAATTAATCCTAAAAACACCCGTTTTAACCATTTTCACGCCCAAAAAATAAGTTTTGGAGTTGAAAAGAAAACTTGAAAAATTGAATTCGTTCGTGAAACATGCCTTAAATGCTTTTCGTGTTTAGACACCTCTAAAGAATATCCAACAGTTTTTTAATCACGTGCTTTCTACGAAACATCTGCAAAGCAACATGGAGCAGCCAGGTGTGAGCCCTTAACGTATACGCTATCGACGGTTGCTGAATTCTGGAAGTTGGGTCTTGCTAGGTTTCGTTTTGGGTATTGACTGCAGTCACGTGTTTAGCACTCTTAATAACATATCGATAATTCAATAGCGTCTGAATTTAAATACATTTTTGAAGAGCCCCCTCCCTCCCTTTAAATTAAAAAACCAAACATAGATTTTTGTTAGATTTATCTGTGAAATACCCCGAAAGTCGCGTTATCAAAAGTAATATATACAACAANAGTAATATACATTTTTCTTAGAAAATAATTATTACCATTAAAGTTGAAGGATGCCGATATTATTCGCAATGTTAAACTTTTGTTATGATTTCTACACATAATTATATATTTGAAAATAAGTACTCATTATTTTAATGACGCATTTGCTTGTGTATTTTGAGCTGTGATTTTCTTATATATTACTCTCACCCAGTACGAAATACGAGGAAAATTAATTTTGTAAATTAAAAATAGGTCTACTAGAACGGTGCTTCGAATATGTCGATTTATGCGCATTTGTCTTACGTCACGTCATTTTCAATTCGTTGTAGTGTTGTTAGTATATTAGTTTTATTTCAGATCGAGGGCACCATTTAAGGAAAAAGATGGAACGGAAAGACTTTCGCCCTTTCCTAAATATTTTTCATAGTATTACCCAAAAAATTTTAATCGTTGTATTTTCAGACAAGTTCTACTATCATCTAAATGATCTTGACACGTCATGTAATGTATTATCAATTGTAATACTGAATATAAATATGAGCATAAACAAGAAACTATCATAGTTACCAAAGATGCTATTAAATAAACACTACTGCTTAAGTCCCCTTCTAGATCAGCAAAAATGAGCGCCTCTATTTTTAACCGAGTGAAGTGACGCAGCGATAATGCAATGGACGAGCATTCAGAACACATGTTCGTTTCCTGATAGGTTTTCCATTGGTTCTCCAAAATCACTTCTGGCGAATGTTGGGATGGTTTTTTAATGCAAAACATGCCCTATTTATTCCGCGTTTCTTACTTCTCTGAGCTACTTGTTCCGTCTGTAGTGACCCATACACCGACGAGATGTTGANTTTAATGCAAAACATGCCCTATTTATTCCGCGTTTCTTACTTCTCTGAGCTACTTGTTCCGTCTGTAGTGACCCATCCACCGACGAGATGTTAAGTCCTACCTAATAGCATGTTTACTAATTTAATAAAAAAGGTAAAATTTAGGTTAAAAACTTTCTTATTTGGAAATTTTGAACGCAATCCGTTAGTTTTCCAAATTAAACTAGTTAATTTTCTTGTAGAAAAGTAACTGATTTTCAAGTGAAGTTATAAGTTAATGTTATGCACACGTTTAAATTTCATGATGTTTTGATATGGATGAGACGAATGAGAATATATGCTGGTGCACGTCTTCGTAATATTATACTGGAGAAGGCACGGACCTTACCACAGGAGCATGCGCAGTAACAACGGCCAGGACTGTCCGTAGACCCACACGACGAACATGCGCAGTAGAGACAGCCAGGGCTGTCCTTAGACCCACATGATGAACATGCGCAGCAGAGACAGCCGGGGCTGTCCGTAGACCCACATGACGCGGCCGTCTGCAAACAAGGTGAAGCATGTATAGTCGATTCGCAGTATCTTCAGGCTTTCTTGAATCAAACCATTGAAAAATTTCCACATGAGGAGTAACAGCCTGAAAGCAGAAATTTAGCATGGTTACAGAAAAGTGGGAAAGTAAACCTGAATGTACTGAGGTACAGAGTGACTACCAACTGTTGGGCACTCGAACAGTTGGTCTCTCGAACAGTTGGTCACTCGAACACTTCAGACACTCGAAACGGTTGGACACTCGAACAGTTGGACTGGTCGACTGAGAGGAGGAGAGAGATCACAATTTGCAATGNGACACTCGAAACGGTTGGACACTCGAACAGTTGGACTGGTCGACTGAGAGGAGGAGAGAGATCACAATTTGCAATGATGCTAGAGTGGNGAAACGGTTGGACACTCGAACAGTTGGACTGGTCGACTGAGAGGAGGAGAGAGATCACAATTTGCAATGATGCTAGAGTGGGGACAGGTTTTTAAGGCCCGAAGGCCAACACACCCTCCATCCTCCCGCACTGCAACTGTACTCTGATGAGTAAGGCAGTGCACTCTAGAGTGGGGACATACGAGAGTGAAAACTCTTTTAACCCACTTAGCCATTAGGCCTTCCGGGTCTCCTTGTTAGCTACTATCATTTCCTTGTCTTTAAGTTCGTGTAATATTATTGTTTATTATCTTGGTATTTTAGTTTATATATGTCTCACTGCCAAGGCAACGCTTAAACTTTGTCAATAGATTCAATGTTTGAATTTAAATTAACTTGAAGCCCATTTTATATGGTTTGATAAGTTAATTAGATTAATTCTTGACTTTATTAANTTTAATTTCGTGTAATATTATTGTTTATTATCTTGGTATTTTAGTTATATATGTCTCACTGCCAAGGCAACGCTTAAACTTTGTCAATAGATTCAATGTTTGAATTTAAATTAACTGAAGCCCATTTTATATGGTTTGATAAGTTAGTTAATTGAATTCTTGACTTTATTAAAACTATAGTAATTAAAATTGTTTAAAATTGTTTAAAATGCTTGAGAATCTCCAGCAGGAGGAGCGGTGACTATCAGCCTGGTGTAAACCAGTTACCGCGGGGAGCCACGGGGAGGCTGTCACCCAGACCTTGCTCCTCCTGCGATCATGTTTAACTTGTTATACTAATTTTTAAAATAACAGTATATGTAAAATAAAACATGTTAAAACTATATCTTTCGAAGCGTTTTATTCTCCGATACACTTTAACGTTTTTAATTTCAATTATTTCATAAAATTACATTACACTTTATTAATAATAAATACCATATAATTATAAAATATATAGACAATGTAGCTATATTACTAGTAACCTTAAAACCCTTAATACTTTTATTATAAAACAATATTCATGTTAAAAATTAAAACTTTAATACATTAAATATACATGCTGTAATATACATTGAGACTTAAATATCCAAATTACATGCCATATTCTAATACAAATACAAAGTTTCTATCATTACAATTCTTCCGACTTTAGTCATACAAGCCCCATACTATTGCCAACAGAATACTAGGTTTTCGCTGTTCCCTGACAGCCTTGCCAGCATGCGTGGCGCTACCGGGGCCCTTGCCCAGTAAACTGGGCGCCCCCCTGGCCTCGCCTGTCAGGGCCCTCAGCTACTAGCCTTGTCCCCCCTTTAATCCACATGATCTAATCTCCTAATCTGCTAAATCATCGTTAATGGTTTTTACTACCTTATAAACATTCTCTGTATACCTTTCAATATCTTTGTATACCTCCTCGTCGTATATCTGATATTTAATAAGCGGCCATTGTTCTTCTCTTAGTTGCAAAGTCCTTCTTAATTGATCCCTCTCATTTGTGAACATAACACATACATATAATATGTGATATCCGTTTTGTTCCCCTTGACCACACTCACATATGTCTTCATCGACTTTATTAATTCTTTTAAGATAGCTTTTGATCTGACCATGTCCACTTATAATCATTTTCATACTTTTACTCAATGTTACCTTACTCTTATACCATTTCTCTAGGTCCTTAATATGGTTTCTGGTTTCAATACTACCTTCCATTTGATCCCATTCTCTTCTCCAGTGTTTAATAGCTGTCTCATTTAATTTCTTCTTTATTTCCTTGATACTAATCACTTCATCATCATTGATGTTTTTAATCCACCTTATATCTTCTTGTGTGAACCCTTGATATTTTACTCCATCTAGGTCTATTTGCATTTCTGTATGTTTTAGTTTGTAAATGATGTTTTTGTTATGAATTTCATAGTCTATTGGTAAAAGCTTATGCAATATTACTATCGTTGAGAATGATATTGTAGCCGTAAGTTCGTATAGTTTTATTAATATATTTCTCTGTAAAGCCCTAAGTTTGGTTACTAGTTGAACATTGTTGATTCTTGTGTCTAGTACTATTGATCCATATGTTATTACACTAATGAAAATTGTTTTGTAGATTATATTTCTTAATGGTGTGTTATAGTTAGCGTATTTCCATATTTTATACTTTAGCTGGTTAGATAACGTTATTAACTTTTGGTTGAGAAAGTTTATGTGAGGTATAAAGGTCAATCTATTATCGATCATAATTCCCAGATATTTGGTTTGTTTCAGAACTTTTATACTGTGATTGTTATATTTTATTGCTGGTGGTCTTGTATCCAAGTTCCCTTTAACCATTATCCCAATTGTTTTCTCTATTGCAACTTTCAATCCGTTATTATCAACCCATGCTTTTAGCTTATTCATTTCATTGTTTGCCATGAGTTCTATGTGTTTCCTATTGTTGCCTCCTATTATTATAAGACAGTCGTCCGGAAACGCCACTCTCTCTATGTCTTTGTCTTTCTTTATCTCTAAATATTCATTGAATACCAAATTCCAGATCAAAGGACCCAATACTGATCCTTGTGGGCATCCCCTGTTCATTACTTTTTCATAACTTACATCCTCGCTGTAGTATCCTATGTTTCTATCTCTAAAATAGTCTAACATTAGATGCTTTTCTTCAATTCCGATTTTAAGATTTCTAATTACCTTCTTTATGTTACTCCATTCTAGCGAGGAAAATGCGTTGCTTATGTCAATTAAGATAAGTAGTATGTATTTTGTTTCAATACCTTTTATTATTTCTAACACTCTATACAATGCATTTTCCGTAGATCTTTTTGTTCGGAATCCATATTGATATTTGTTTAAAACCAGCTCTGTATGATCTCTTATTCTATTTAGTATAATTCTTTCTAATATTTTACCAAATATTGGTAGCAAACATATCGGTCTATATGAATTCGGATTTGTTTTCGGTTTATTGTTCCCCTTATATATTATTACCACGACAGCAGATTTCCATTCCTTGGGAAATGTTCCCTTCTTTAAGCAGGTGTTCATAATTTTAAGTACTTCTTGCTGAATCTCTTCCCATACTTCTTTAACAACTTCCATTGTAATCTTATCCTTGCCAGGTGCTTTTTTTAATCCTTTATTTCCCATTGCAATTTCAAGTTCATCCATGTCTATTTCTTTCGTTTCACTGTTTTCTTCTTCTATTTCGTGCAGCTCTGTTTCTTCGTTTCTGTTCGTGTCGGGTAGTAAAGTATTTATTAATGTTATATATGTATCCTTAATTCCCTTAGTGTACCTTCCTTGATTAAATATTGTCCCTATTTTTTCATACTTTCTCAACTTATTCCTTATTAGTTTGTCAGGTAAATTCCATATATCGTTACTACTCTCTTTCTTGACATATTCTATCCATTGTTTTTGCATGTTGTTTCTAATCATTTTTTTATAAGTCTTCCTTTCTCTCTTATATTCTTCTTTGTAGATCACCTTAGCTCCACATGGACAGCATCTTCTAAATTGTCTATTCATCCTTCTTACGATCTCTTTCATTGTCTTTAATTCTTTGTTCCACCACCATACATTGATTCCTTTGATTTTATTTGTTTTAGGTCTTACTTTCTGCCTACATGCATCATTTATTGCTTTTCTTAGCCGGACTATCTTCTCGTCGACACTATCATTTAATTCTAACTCCTTGTTCTTCTCCAACTCTATAGCTATGTTTCTTTTTGCCATCTTCCAATCTGTTACCATTTGGTGAAGTCTGGTCTTATCTTCCACGATTACACTACCCATTACCCATTCCCAACTGATTTTGTTATGGTCGCTTATGCTGGGGTCCACAGTCCAGTTTTTGCATTCTCTATATATTGCATCGGAAATAAAAGCAATGTCTATGTTCTCTTGTCCATGTATTGAATCATATGTAAATATATTGCCTTCTGTGTTTAACACTTTCATATTGTATTTGTTTATGAGTTCTTCCAATTCTTCCCCTCTATTATCTCTTTTTTTTTGAGAACCATAATGGCGATTTAGCGTTGAAATCTCCGGCTATAATGATATTTGTATTTCTTTCTTCTTTCTTAATTTTATTGATTTTATTTAAGTTGGTTTTTATTTCCTTTGTTGGTGGACAGTAGATGTTTGTTATTATTATTTGCTTATTGTTTATATGTGCCTTTATGGTTACTATTTCATTTTCGGTATATTGATTTAGCAGGATACATTGTATATTCTTGTGACATATGGTCACAGTCTGTATTTTCTCGTTTGATTGATTGTGCATTATATTCCAATTGCTGTTTACGTTCATGAATTTCCCTTCGTACATGTATGGTTCTTGTAGCAACGCGATTCCTATACCTTCTGTTGTTATTTCTTCGATTAGGTCTATTGTATTCACTCTTGACTTTTGGAGATTTTGTTGAACTATTTTCACTCTATTATTTATTTCATACCCCATAGTCTATTTCTTTTCGTAATCTTTCTTTTGCGTTTTTAAGTATAGGGCATGTCAGATCCTTAACTATATGGTTTATGTTTTGTCCTTCTTTTTTTGCTCTTATGCAGTTTATGCATCTTGTATCCTTCGCTCTACAGTTTTCTTCCACATGGCCCTCTTCTGCACAGCGCCCGCATGTGCTATTAGTTTCCTTGCACCATCTATTTGTGTGACCATATCGTAAGCACTTTGAACATCTCATTGGAGATAGAAACTCTTTAGAATTGTGAACTTTCCAGTCGCTATATATTTTTGGTCTCTGTTCTAAAATTTTGAATATTTGTGAATTAATATCCATTATTACGTTATTAAGATTGTTCTTAGGTCTTGTTTTAAATAATATCTTGCTAGTGCTGTAAAATTCTTCTTTGGGTATGTGTACAAAATTTTGTTGATATACTTCTTCAAGAAATTCTTCATCATCTTTGTTTGTGTCTACGTCGAAAATAATTATTTTTGGTTTTTTTTTCTCTTTTCTTATTATTTTGACGTTAAGTTTCTTCTCGATAATCTCTTTTTCCATTTTTTTGGCCTGTTCCTCACTCGAAAGTTCCATTCCTATGCCATTATTCCTTACTTTCCATGTATTATTAATTTGGATATTTTTCTCCTTAGGTCTTACGTATCTCATGACTTCGTTTCTTGTTACTTCGCTACTGTTGCCTGTTCTAACTATGGCTGGCTCGATAATCAATACCACTGGTTCTTCCTTCTTTTTGTGCCATACTCCAGTACTTAAATTTCTTCTTTCTTCATTTCCTCTTATATCGTGTCCTCTTTTGCTTATTTCTTCCTTCTCTAGAGTGGGGACAGTTGCCACCCCTGCAGACTCAAACAGATGGTCATAAGAGTTCTTAGAGTTGGACACTCGAACAGTTGGATGCTTGGACATTTATGGCCACCTGGCTCGGAAGANTGGTCATAAGAGTTCTTAGAGTTGGACACTCGAACAGTTGGATGCTTGGACATTTATGGCCACCTGGCTCGGAAGAGAGGAAACGCCTTCATTTATGTGCTCTTCTATTATTCATCGGGTCAGATGGGAAAATAGAGACAACATTTTACAGCGGTACTTGAGTGGGGATGACTGCCACCCCCCGCACACTCGAACAGCTGGTTGTCCCGCCACGGTGTGCACGTAAAGCGGCGCCTTGGAGTCCGAGAGGTGTCGGACCGAGGAACGTGTGGAGGGGGTGGCAACGACGCCTAATGAGTGGTTCGGCGGACGATAACAGCCAGAGGGACGCCTGACCTTGGCGTCGGGCTCCACGTCGCGTGGTCGCCGACATTGGCCTCCGGGTCCCGGAAGCACTGCACAAGCCTCCCGCCGTGGGAGTTCTCCCCGCGCCACAGTGCCGCGACCTTTGTGCGCTCGCGGTCAAGTCAAGCCTCTCTTGCGCTAACTTAGACTTCAGGGGAATCCATAGTAAAAACCATTTGTAACGCCTCAAGGTCACGTCTGCCCATAAGGAAGCACTGCGGCGGGCCCGACAACAGATGCTGCTATGCGCGTGTCTTCTTTCTTTTTGAACCATGCTAGGTCTCAAACTGGGTCGCTCCACGTGTAAGTTAACACACTTAAACACCCACATTATATTTTCTATCAAACCTGCGCCAAAACAATCATGTTAAAATTAGTTATTGTGTACTAATCGTCCACAAGTATATATTAAGTAAATTATTTATCTTTAATTAAATACGCTTTATCACAATCACACAACAAATGGAATACCAACTCAAAGTACAAACAACTGCATCCTTAAAAAAATATGGCTAAACAAAAGTATGTAAAACCTCATTTTGTCTGCCACCAGACTTCGAGGCAACTAAACACGAAAGCCCTAACAATACCTTTTTAAATCATTTTCGCTATTTTTTTCTTTTGAATATATTTAATAGGATAAAATTAATAGGTGGCGGTTGTAGATAGGCCTAGTTCTGTTTCACCTTTCCTAGTAAAAAGTGTTTTCCCGAAGCATTAATTAACAGAGATGTTTGTGTGAGCAAGGGGAAAATATATGAAGCGCCACGGTCGACGCCAACCGACGTTTGTAAAGCAGTGGCGCCTCTACGCGCAAGGCTCTCAACTCGCGCGTAGTCTTTCCGCCGGCAACTTGCCTGAACGTGACTCTTTAAGCCGTGACCCTTTAATTTTATTGTCCGCGACTCTGTAGCGAAGTACGGCGCACGCCCACTGCCGTTGTATCGCATGTATCCGGTTTGTATATTTCGAGATACAGCAGTCTGGCAACGCCGTTTTTACCTACGTTGGAGGGCGTGGAAATAACGTTTCCAGTGTGCGCGATGTCTTGAAAGTACCATTCCGCCATCGTCTGGAATGTGCTTNACGTCTGCCCATAAGGAAGCACTGCGGCGGGCACGACAACAGATGCTGCTATGTGTGTTTCATCTTTATTTTTTGAGCCGTGCTAGGTCTCTAGCTGGGTCGCTCCACGTGGAAGTTAACACACATTAATTTAAACACCAACATTATATTGTCTATTAAACCTGCGCCAAAACAATCATGTTAAAATTTGTTAATATGTACTAATCGTCCACAAGTATCTATTAAGTAAATTATTTATCTTTAATTAAATACGCTTTATCACAATCACACATCAAATGAAATACCAACTCAAAATACAAACAACTGCATCCTTAAAAAAATATGGCTAAACAAAAGTATGTAAAACCTCATTTTGTCGGCCACCAGACTTCGAGGCAACTAAGCACGAAAGCCCTAACAATACCTTTTTAAATCATTTTCGCTATTTTTTTCTTTTGGATATATTTAATAGGATAAAATTAATAGGTGGCGACTGTAGATAGGCCTAGTTCTGTTTCACTTTTCCTAGTAAAAAGTGTTTTCCCGAAGCATTTATTTACAGAGATGTTTGTGTGAGCAAGGGGAAAATATATGAAGCGCCACGGTCGACGCCAACCGACGTTTGTAAAGCAGTGTCGCCTCTACGCGCAAGGCTCTCAACTCGCGCGCAGTCTGTCCGCCGGCAACTTGCCTGAACGTGACTTTAAGTCGTGACCCTATAATTGTATTGTCCGCGACTCTGTAGCGAAGTACGGCGCACGCCCACTGCCGTTGTATCGCATGTATCCGGTTTGTATATTTCGAGATACAGCAGTCTGGCAACGCCGTTTTTACCTACGTCGNTTTCGAGATACAGCAGTCTGGCAACGCCGTTTTTACCTACGTCGGAGGGCGTGGAAATAACGTTTCCAGTGTGCGCGATGTCTTGAAAGTACCATTCCGCCATCGTCTGGAATGTGCTTCCTACTGATATGAACCACGAACCAGATCAGCATTAGTATTTCTTCAGATGGTTCGCGTTCTTCACTTTCCATTTCAGGTATTTTTGAAGGACACAGCATCTTCAGTTTCCCCTGCAGCTGGCCCGTCTGGTATGAATTGTCCTCTGGCATCGCTTTGTGCTGCAGATAATCCAGATGATCCGGTGCCTGAAAGAGCACCTGAACTAGATAGTGATTCTGATTTAGAATATCGGCCATAGGACGTGCTGTCTGGATACAATGGCCGCACGAAAAGCTGAAAAGCAGTGTAGCGTGTGTAGGGGTGCCTGAGGATTTCTCAATAAAAAGTGAAATAGATAAAAATTACAGGTTAGTGTTGTTGAAATATATGTATTGTTGATGAACTTTTTTTTTTGTTTCAGTGTTATGTTGTTACCGTAATGTACATATTCACTGGTTTACAACATGTGATGGGGAAAAAAAAAATTAACTTGTTCCATTTATTTCGTAGGTAAAACTATCGGAGGGAAGTTCAACAGTTTTGTCAAGTAAGACATATTTCTCACGCGATACAACGCATTTCAAGTTCCGGGTGCTGACCGGCAAAACGTTATTCCAAAAACTACCGTGCAGACACTGCACGCGTGCAGCAGTTGGTTAGCCACACAACTACTTAAGGCGCCCGTCTACCTGGAACTTTTTCCCACGTTTAGGCCGAGAAGCGCGGGAGCGATAAGGGCGACACTGCCACGCGCATCAAGTACGCCATCGCCGCTAAGCGCAAGGCTCTGAACTGGCATGCAGTGTTCTCGTCGTGCTGCGTGTACCTATGGGACTTTCAGCGGTGACCATTTTATTTTATTAGTGGGAAGTCTTTAGGAATGTTCAGCGCAGGCGCCTATAGTAGTTTTGTATGTATCTGATGCGTGCATTTTGAGCTACAGCGCCTTGGAAAGGCCGTTTTTAGCGGTTTTGGAGTACTCTGAATTGATGTTTCTAACGTACGTGATATTTTCAAAGTACTTAACAGCTCTCGTCTGAAGTGTGTGTTCTTTTCGTAGATCAGCACGTTGGACGCACGCTTAATAGTTTCGTTGAAAAACGTGTATTTGGAACACACTGCAACGCAGTTCAAGCGCCAGGTGGATGGGGCGCCTTAAGAATACAGGGATAAAATAGTGACTCGTACTGCTCACGTACACCAGGAACTAGGATGGGCAGGGGGNGGGCGCCTTAAGAATACAGGGATAAAATAGTGACTCGTACTGCTCACGTACACCAGGAACTAGGATGGGCAGGGGGGCAAACTTCTGAAATAGTTCGGGGATGTTAACAGAGGCACTGTAGTAAAGTACCTGCCGTAAATTTCTTTCCGCTCGTTCGGCAAGACATGCCGTGGCTACACTGGCATCAGAAACGTAAATGTTTCTGTCGTTTACAGCCGGCCCCTAACAGAACGTCATCAAAGTGCCTGCCTGCCTGCCTGGATGCGGTTTCCAGTTGCGCCTTGCGTGTATGTGTGTCTGTGTTTCGTATTTCGTACTTAGATCTAAGTTATTTTCTGCCCGAAGTAGTATACTTATAAATTAAGTCTCGTCATTACAAACGTAGCTTGTACCACTTATATGTTCCACAGCAAGATGTTATTAATTCATTCTACGCTTCTGATAACGACAGTCTCTAACGTTGGAAAACCAATAATCAATAATTTAAAATAAACAAGGTTGTTACGTGAAACCTTACCGACAATAATTTTCATTATCTTCAAAATTATGAGTTCTTGAGGTTNAAATAAACAAGGTTGTTACGTGAAACCTTACCGACAATAATTTTCATTATCTTCAAAATTATGAGTTCTTGAGGTTGTTAAAACAATGCAGTGTGCCTCTCTTTCCTTTTACCAATAAAGAACAAAATAGTAATAATAATCGCAGCGGAACCTGCTTGTCTACGGTACTTTTTTTCCTTCGGGAACGAAGATAATTAAAACGGGCTTTTCCAATGTAAGTACGAAAACTGCGATGGAGATACCTTAATGTAATGAAGGGACTGGGCCATATTTCATAACACGATAGGATCATAGTTACATGATGCACACCAGTTCATTGCCTATCACGTAAAGACGAAGAGTTATTTCATGCGTGTTCAACTGAAACCCTTAGCGCTCTCTCCCATTATTCATAGTCTCGATCGTACAGACGAGCACCTAGAGAATGACCTTGAAAATAGTGTTTGACCAATACATCTCATTCTCTCGACGCCACTAGGAGAAATATTCGTTGCAAAGTATCCATAGTGTAGGTGCATTAAGGATAAAAAAATTCGACCGCAGAGTTTTGGTTTTATCGACATACGTTGCAAAACTAATTAAGTCTATTCGCGGTTTCATCACGCTGTTTGAACCAAACCTTTGACAAATCACCCCACGTATGACAGACGTGTTTAGTTGTTTCCTAAATACGCCATGCATCACACGCATTTCATATTTGTTTTAACAAAAAAAGTTTCTTAATATTGGTTGAATTGAGATTTACTTTTATTTTATATAAATTATGATATTTCACGTACAACTAATGTAAATACAAACAGAGAGAAAATATGTGTTTTAGTAATACCTATTATAAAATAGTTCTCATGCAAAATATTATTACACTGAGTGCGCATAAATACGGTGCTATGTCTGTCCCTTTGGAGTAATTATATAAACTTGGCTAAGCTTTGTTCACACGAGGCGGAAGACTAGTTTGAAAGTAGAACTTCAGCATGCTTAAGGGAAGTTGGGAGTAAACATGAATGGACTCTATCAACCAAACACGCTAGGCGAGCAGTACCGAACGTAATGACAAATGTGAGATAACGAACGGTGATCTGGCTGCAAGTTGTTGACTTATATTTTACTTTAAATGGTTTTACATTGGAATATAGAAATTTCTGGAATATTCCCGGAAATGTTTTCCTAAATATACGGATAATATACGGAAATGAGATCCGTAGCGACGAAAAACGGGCACTGAGCTGTGCAAACAAAACACGGAACCACTCTGCTTTTCCTATAGCTTCGTATTTCAGGAATGAACAATGCCGAGGATTCATGAAGAATGCTTCGCCGTTGTAACTAGAAAATTATCGTTTCCGGAGTACGTACGGTGTTCGCACCACCTACATCTCTTCGACACTCAAACATCGCTGGAGACGGAAAAAGTTGCGAGTGTCAGTATCAAGGAAATGACACGTGTACCCTGATACCGCTTCTCTTTTGTATGGGCTACAGTTGAACACCAGCATAACGAAAATCAAACATTTTTGTCCGTAATCTCTCTTTATGAACAAGAAATGCGGAAAACATTTGCACCGAATTGACGGACAGTTTCCGTGAATTCACGGAAATATTTACGGAAATTCAGTAATTAGTAATCGAAGGGTCTGTTATTTCATGAAGATTTCTGGTTAACTTTTTCTGCCACCACATTTCCATTTTTAACAGTGTGGGGATTTATTTTAAGCCTTGGTTCTCGAGGATACTTACCTGAGAGAAGGTAAAGTTTAGTCTCATACGTCCATCAGATTGGTACTGTAATTTTCATCTTGGTGAACTCAAAACACACTGCTGAAAAGAGGAGGGACACACAATTGACTTAATGGTAAAACTCTAGCTTTCCACCTGTCGAGTGCCTGGGTCACTCCCACCGAGGACTCGACGGGCGGGAAACAATTCTTACTAGGCTTCTCGTTCTGCACTAAGGTATGGAAGTTTTCTCGAGGGACTCCCGTTTCCCGAAGCATCTTCATCTCGCCGTTAGTCCACCCCCGCACCCTCATCTCACCCTCGTCCATTCCCGCTGACTGGCATAGACGACACGTCCCGGCACACGCCAACTGTCGGGCGAACTCTGGCCCGATATCGGCTGGCTTAGCCCTTTCAGGCAATGTGGTCTGTATATTGAACGTCGCGCAAGGAGTTGATTCGATGATCTTGACTGAACACAGCGGTGAAATGCATGTATTAAGTTAAGTCCCGCGCGCGGTTAGAGACAACATTACTTCCTCCTGTAGGATTGGATTGGAAAGGGCATATTAACGTCCCTGGTGTTATGCCTGAAGGCTGAGCAAGGGGACGGTTTACAAATTAATTTATGACCTAACTTAAACCAACACCCATGCCTCGCCTGGGATTCGAACACCGAACCTCCTGCATCCCAAACAGGCGTCGTACCAACCGACTGCGCCACGGGAGGTCGATCCCTCCTGTAGGAATCATGTAAGCTGTTAAAATAGGGACATTCCTCCAATGGGTTGTAGGCACCGTCTAAATATTGTTGACATAGGTAGTACATAATACCAACAGAGCGGTTTGTTGTAATTCCGTATGTGATTGTATTTGCTAATGTGCGTATATTTGCTACAGCAGAGCACTTTGCTGTACTCCAGAACAGATAGCACCTCCAACAGAACAACTTCAACAACATTTGGATTGTTACCACACCAACCACAGTGGTAATAAACAACCTTACAAAATGAACAGTTTTGTAATGTGGTTTGAGGGTAGCAGCAAAAGAATATTCTGTTCGGTTATTGCAATCCAAGTTGTCGTGGGAACAGGCCAAATATCGTTGAAGTTCTTCTGTTGGCGCTACTGTCTATTTTGTGCGGTGTTATGCTGTAGCAGCCATATGCGCAGTAGCAGATGTCACACCCTGGAATACAACCTACTGTCCTGTTAGTATTTATGTTAATTATGTGTAAATGATACCTAAAACCCACCACATCCTGTCCTTACTTTAAAAGTATAGAAGGCTCCTAAAAGCATAGTTTTTTTTCTCAGTGTTGTTTTGATCACATTCCTTAGTCTTATAAATATTGGTTTTTAATAACATCAGACACAGACACAGTTTTATTGGTCCCGACATATGACAAGGAATTATAAACCTTACTGGTGTACTTGTACATTTCTAAACAAAACGTTACTTCGTTGCTATGCCTGAAATTAAATTTTTACATACGCCTGAGAGTTAACAAACTTTGGCGGGTGCCGACATCTTCTGCCAGTCTTGTCTTTTAAACTGTACCATATCGAGATGTTTTTCAAGTTCTCGAGATATTCGATTAGGTAAATCCATTGTAGTGACGTGGCATTTGTTTACGTGTTATTTTAGCAACATAGCAACGCTTAAGAAAAGTTAATATTGCACGTAATTTGATTGCATCTGAATCCCATTACGGCTCGGCGAGGGAAGAAAAGTTGCTACCAAATCAAGGCATTTAAAGGTTGTGCTAACCTCGGTCTATGCCAAAGTAAAAGGAGCCCGTTCAAGGTTGCGACACGGAGATGGTTAATGTGCAGCTGCCACGCGCACTCCACCTCACAATCCCTCATGGACTAAAGATGATGTGCACCGAATTTACTCTCCAGCGCATTTCGCCAACATTGGCTCAGTAAGTGCCGTCAGAAATGTCAAAATGGAGTGTTCAAACAGCGAAGTTCGGTGTTTTATATGTGATTTGATAGCAAACCCGCACTTTCACGAGAGAAAAAAAAAACACCGTAGCTTTATTACACAGATTTTGTATTGTCACTAAGATGAAATTCACGTACTGACATATCAAAGGACTTCTTTAAGAAAGCAGTCTTCTAAACTTAGTCGACACTATGTGGTTTTGACAATTGTGTAGGAGGAAGAGCAGTTCAGTGTTGGGGAAAAAAAATAAAAATAAAGTGGTAAATACGCATGTTGCAAGTGCACTCTACCCCGTGTATTCCGCCTACGTACGACANATGTGGTTTTGACAATTGTGTAGGAGGAAGAGCAGTTCAGTGTTGGGGAAAAAAAATAAAAATAAAGTGGTAAATACGCATGTTGCAAGTGCACTCTACCCCGTGTATTCCGCCTACGTACGACACGTGGCGGCTAGCGGCACGTTCCACTGCGCAGCTTCCGCGCGCACCAGGCCGTGAGCGTGCGCGCACGTAGCCACTGTGGCGGTGGTAGAATGGAAGTGACGCGCGCGGCGTGACTCGCTTGTCGAACAACAGTTCACGTTGCGGTCGCTCGACCGCAACGCATCGCCGCAGAGTAAATAAGTGCACAGTCACTGAATGGCGAGGCGGTTCCTTGTTATGTTGGCTTACCCGTTCTCTGGTTGGTTGTGCGAGAGTCTGGGAACGGGCCTTGCGTCTGGTCGGCTACCGCGTGCCGCGAAAGTTATGCTGTCGGCTGGCTTATACTGCGTACCATATAAGAAGGGCCACATTCTTGACAGTCGACAATCGCCGCGCCTTTTAGTTTATGTATCCATTCGCCGTCACCTGGTGTGTCAAGTACAGGCTTTGATGTGGCGAGTCAAAGCGTCCAGGAGGTGCTGCTACGTAAGTTGCCATGCGCTCATTGGCAACCGGCACTTCGACATGTAACTCACTAGTGACGCCATATTGGTGGCGTGTGTGGTTGTAGTTCACGCAATAAAGTCGGCCCCATCTCAGTATACGCTGTTCACGGTAAAGTGAGCGCTTTTGACGCCCTAGTTACTTTTCCCTTCCAGCCATTTTTTTTTAACCTTCAACCATCTTTTAAAATAAATATTGCCACTCAAGTAACAAACACAGTGTGTATATAACACCACACTCGGAAGTTAACGTCCAAGGATAAAATAAAATGTATTTATTGACTAATATTCCAAATGAGAGGGCTTTCAAAAGTGCTCAATTTACAGTGAATGGCCTACAGCAGTGGGCATTTTCTGCTAGCGTTTCTGCTCCCGTGTGGGTTACAACCCAGCCCCCCTCCAGAGGGTTCTGGCTCCGTGTGTAACAGTTTTCGATCCCATGGGCATGCCCGAAACGGTAATAGAACGTGTTCTAAATTCCTGCTATATCCACGAGTTTGGGACAGACAAGATGGCGGACACCCGAGTAACAACCTCAAGCCGTGTATGTCCGTTTACGAAAAGATTACGGGTTCTGTAAAACGTAATTACGTACAAAATGAAACTTGATGTACGCGTAAGCAGCGGGAAACGTTTCAAATTACTCACACGGTCATAATAAAAAAATAAACATAACTTTACAATATAAGTGATAACTGTTGATGTTTGTCCTTTATATATAATTTTACGCGGCTCTTTCATTCCGGCGTTGCTCCAACTCACCTCGCTGAGAGCAGCCCAAATCTCTTCTTTCTCTTCACTCACGTTACTCACTCTTTCAAACACTCTTCAACACAGTTCAAGAAATAGGTATACGGGCCCCTTAATTTATGCTATATGCGAACTTAAACACCTGGAGGCCAAATTAAGAAAGGATTGTATTCTGAACTAATCTTAACACATGCCTGGAAACTGTACTCACAACCATATTTCACCTGGGATTCGGACCCGAATATTCGCGGTACGAAGCCGCCTTTAACACGAGGGTTGCACAGTGAACAGAAAATGACACAATGAGTGACCGTTTATCCATCAACACAGGAAATAGTCTGCGCAAAATACGTATGAAGGCTTGGAAATTCTGGCATTACGAAGAAACGTTATCAATTCGAAAACGTCGTTATTTATGTAACCGAACGCAGAACTTCAATTCGAATTCTTTGCTAGTTACTCACTGCCACGTTGTATTTTTAGCTGACACATTACTTTGAAAGGAAGTTTCGATTTAACCACTGAGATCCACGGCACTTATTAGGCGTATAATTGCCGACGTCAAGGAGGAAGACATTTTTTTCAATTTTATCGCTGGCCCAGTTTCTTTTTTCAACTCTTAGGGTTCGCATTCCTTCAACGTCGCGCGAAACGGGAACAACCGCATGTAAACCTTATTTACGCAGGCTTCGTCAATAGAATTTACTTGTAATAGCTTCCGTTTACTTTCTTACTTCACTTCTTAAATTTTCAGCACAAGCAACGCTATAAAATACTTGAAGTATTAGAAGTATAGAGGGCGAGGTTTTCTGGTGGATTTTAACCACTTTAACGATATTTCCTTTACAGCTGTATCATTTTCAATTATATATAAAAACTAGCTGACCCGGCAAACGTTGTTTTGCCATAAAAAGTATTTCTAGTGATTATAGTATTAGAAAAAAATAACTATAACTTATTGTAAGTGTGTGAGGATGTGGTATATAAGTGGAAGAGGCATGGAGCTCTGTGGACGATGACGGAATATAAAATTAGATAATTTAATAAATATTAATAAAATTGAAATACAAACAATTACAGCTTTGCGATCAATAATAAAGTTAATTAAGAAGTACACTTAATTATTGAAAATATAATTGTAAACACGTCACTACTACGATCTGAGCACAAATGAATAAGAGAAAGGTTATTGTGTGAGAGAAAGTGGAGACCGGCTACTCCGTGCTGTGTCACTGGGAGACACCTGGTGGGAATAAATTGTAACCTAGATCGATAAATGATCGATGATAATTGATCAGTTATCGACCTAGGGTAAAATTTATTAAATTACTAATATCGCTATAAAAAAATAAGGGTTGGTGGTAGAAGGGTGAAAATTTAGGAGGGTATGTATTTTTTGATGCCACATCATAAAAAAATAAAAAATAAAAATTTTGTTCAAACAATAAAAAAAAATTGTTTGGGGGTGGCCACCCTTATTACTTAGGGGTGTAAAAAATAGATATAAATCTATTCTCAGACCTACCGAATATACATAAAAAATTTCATAATAATCGGTCCAGCCGTTTTGGAGGAGTTCAGTGACTAACACTGTGACAGGAGAATTTCGATATAAAAAAAAGGGTTGGTGGTAGAAGGGTGAAAATTTAGGAGGGTATGTATTTTTTGATGCCACATCATAAAAAAATAAAAAATAAAAATTTTGTTCAAACAATAAAAAAAAATTGTTTGGGGGTGGCCACCCTTATTACTTAGGGGTGTAAAAAATAGATATAAATCTATTCTCAGACCTACCGAGTATACATAAAAAATTTCATAAAAATCGGTCCAGCCGTTTCGGAGGAGTTCAGTGACTAACACTGTGACGGGAGAATTTTATATATTAGATAAAATTGTTTAGACCGCTTAAAAAAATATTAAAATAAAAGTGATGGAGGATGGGAACGTTAGTGTAGAGGAGTTCTTGTATAACTACACGAAATTATTTTTGCAACTTTTACTTTTTACGCAGTAATTATTTGTGCGTATTTTAAATATAATTTCCTTATCACATAGATATATCGAAACCTATCTTGAAAGGGACTAGTGTGAAAATAAGACTACAATTTATGGTAAAATTTACACTTGGAGATATTCGGGCCCATAAGGACGAATTGTGATTACAACAGAAAGTTTGCTTCATAGAGTGTACATTAAAACAATCTTTACCTCATACACTACGCAACAAGAGTATTTTTACACAGCGCAAATGTTCACTGAAATCTTTCGTTTTGTATTTTTGCTAGCAATTATTTGGAAACTATTTGCCAACATCAGTTTTGTAACACTACAACAAAATTAGAGCAAATTTTACAGTATGTAATTGTGGAAATTGTAAAATTTATTCTGAATTCTAACAGCTTAGTAAGTACTGTATACGCTTTGTTTATTATAAACATGGAGGTAAATAAACAGATTTGTATGTTTCAATAAAAAATGTGTTGTGAAGATATAATATTTGATTTTTCGTGATGTAAAAAACGTTTTTGGCAACTTTTCGATTGATTTGTTTGTTAAACGTACATATGTTTATTTACTGTATTTTTCTAGACGAGGTATTTGCGCAGCGCTGGTGATAACGAGATTCTGTTCGTCACGGGAGTGTGCAGAGATGAACAATCAGCAAACGAATGCAGTGTGAGTATAAACAGATAACGAGGATGATATTCAGCAACACAACGTTTCACACTAGAGGTGTCACTAGTTTCTACTATTTATACGCGAGAAGGAGCTGCCATTCTCCAGCGTACCAGCGAAATTGTCGTGGGACAGACTGTTTCAAATGTTGACCGAGTGAACACTAACAATTTTTCGCTTTTTTTTTTTAGATAGCTATTTCCTGCCGGTTGCAAGGGAGTTATTTTATCACCACAAACATTATTTGTTGATTGCGAAAGCGAGCAGTTTGTTTCGCGCGGGCGGGCAAAAAAGAAGAGCTAAAATTATTTTTTGAGAAAGGTACACCACAAGTTTTCTGATTTTCTACAAACATTCATTCGGCAAGGTGGAAATTGCATTTTTCGTAGAAGTTATTACGACTTGGTAATGTTCAAATTTCGCATTTAATATGTAGAGGAGTTGATTAAAATTGCAACTGTGGTATAATGAACCAGTATTGCTAAAGAGTACGCTATCTTACAACTACGCGTTTTTTTTTCTCTCTTAAAAGTTTCCCCTGTCACAATCGTGATATCCCAACATGTTTTAACAGTACATATATNCGTTTTTTTTTCTCTCTTAAAAGTTTCACCTGTCACAATCGTGATATCCCAACATGTTTTAACAGTACATATATCTTTCGCTGTACACGTATAAAATACACTAAAACATGTGAATTTTATTTTAACACCATTCCATGTGAGCACCTGAAAAGTGTTCCACTTTTATTTACATTTTGGTCTATTTTTACAGCACTTTTTTACATACAGCATTCTCAAACGGGAATATTATTTGGCGCGAAAATACTTCACGTATAAAACTCATAGCCGTATTCTTGAGTCTGACGTATCCTGTGCCTCAACAGCACTGCATCGTGCGCCGTGACATTGCATTCGCATGTCCGCATCGCCGTTTCTGGTCTCGCGGGCTCGCGTCATTCACGGCTATGTGAGTGAGGCGATTTTATTTCTAGCTATGTAACTTCAATCGGAGCTGTTAATGTCGGTGAACATTTTGTCTTGAAAGGCTTCTGAGAATGTTTTTTATACACTGTTAGAAATATCTGTGTATATACAGAAACTTTTGCGGAGATGTAGAGTTAATTTACGGAAAGGCACTCCGCAATGACGAATAACGGAAATTAGCTTTTCGTATTCTTATGGCTTGGATTTTGAGACACGAACAATGCCGACGGTACCTGAAGCGTAGAAAATCCCATTTTCATAATACTACTTCGTGTAAAACAGTAGCAGGTTTGTAGCGAACCACTCACGGAGTGCCAATTCTTTGATTCTTTTTAAATTCCGCTACTAGAGAAAACCTTATTTGTTTACAGTGAAATGCGCACACGACGAAAATAAAACTGTTTATTCGTTACCTCGTTTCATAAACCGCAAATAAAAAAAAAATTGCTAGCGCTCTAATACGACTTGTAACTAACTGAGACGCGTTCGTCACTTTCGTATAAAAATCTATATTTACGAAATACTTCGTGTAAAGATACTGCAAGAGTGTGGAACGAGTTTGATTATCGCGTAGATGTCGTTCAGGCCACTCGCGGTGGTCACATTGAACATTCATGAAGATATGGTAAACAAACTTCACGGTTCCGCGGTTCGTTTGATTGGTCAATCAAGGCTGTAGGTTGTTTGGTTTTGATAATATAGACCTTCAAAGTTGGGGTATTCTTCTATACTCATCCTGTATATTTGATGCACTATGTATTTGTATGCGTGCACAAGATGCCCCGGGTCACCTTCCACACGGAGGCCATTATTTATTTTGTTTAACGTAAATCTCGATACTTCAATCGGATTACGACAGAAAGTTCGGGAGAAACCGTTCTCAGTGCTGTCAACTGGAATTAAAGCCACGACTCCTCAGATGCGGGACAGGAACGGTATCACTTTATCAAACAGGTTCGATGTTATTTGTGTTACGTTACTTTTCCGAAGGCAGATGCCACGCCAGGCAACCAGCAAAGTATTGCGAAGTGCACTGCCGTACCGCCGTTGACAATTTTCGACAGGATTGTTTCTGACTAAGGCAAATTTCAACTACATGAAACCCAACAACAGTTTATTGAGCTGTATGTCACGTGGTAAAACAGTGAACACATTTTCGGTAAGGCGACATCCCGGAACGGTTATCCTGATGTCATACATACGGACACTCGATTTTCGCGAAAAGATTTCACGACCGGTTGTATTTCATGACGCTTTAGCTCAGATCCACTTTTGTGATTGGATGATTTGCATGTTACGCGTCTTATGTTTCTTCTCGCGAATCACAGACGCACAGTATCGGCGTTACCTAATTCTGATTGGCCAGTCAAGTAAGAAAACATCGTCTCACAAAGACCCACCGCCAATAAGCAAAATAAAATTTCTTGTACGCCCTTAGGGTATTGAAATCTAACATCGTCGCGAAATTCGGGTGTCCCTAGCTCATACGGTTTTCCGTGGTTTTGCGAATTCACGATGGTACTTTGATCCCATTCATTGCCAATTTCTTGCAAGCTCCTAAATGTACAATCAAACGGTCACGTCTCCAATTACAACATAATCAACACCAGTTAAACGAATATTTTCGATCTTTGTAGGCAGTTATTTCGTGTTCACTTACAAATATGTTTAAGGATGGCCGCCCGGGTAGGCCACCGAACGGTGTGCAGAGCTTCAGCAGAAAACATTTTATTAAAAAACTGTCCAACGTGTCTGAAAGAGGTCTGGCTACGAATATCATATAAGAAACGTTACGCATCTGTATATGTTTTTTCAGTTCCTCCATTTCTATCTAAAGCATTTTTGTGTGATAGTGAAAATGGCTCAAACGGATATTTTCACGATCATTTTTAGGTATCAACGTTCCGGTACAACACATTAAAAAAGTCATAGAGGCATGCATCAAACGTTTATTATTATTATGTCATAAAATGGTAGGCCATAGGGTCTCCGCTGAAAGTCTTATAGAGGCGCGTTATCGACGGCAATACTGGTCGCCAGTTCAGTGCTTTGCTCGTAGAGGCGATGAGAGAGTTGATGCGCATGTCCCGGTCGCCCCTAGCGCTCCCTCGCTTTTAGTACTCAAACGTGCAAAATTCCTTCAACCAGGTGGCCACCTTAATGCGACATATTTTCCTTAAGAATTGTCAAGCAAGTGGCTACGATAATACTGTCATTTTAAAAACTAGTGAGCGTAAAAGTATTTTAGTTTGTATAATGATTATCAGTTTCACTGGATGTTCAGTCAAACTTTTCCGCCATCTACATTATTAAATTATTCACCAGGTACAATTTTGGCCAGGCTTTTCCGTACTGAGGAAGTATACTACATAATATACTTCCGATATTGTGTATATTTCCAGAAATATGTCATGTTATCAACAACGGAAAAAAAAACATTAATAATTTGTAAATAATATGAAATATTTTCTCCTCGTCATGCTGGAGATAATAACGGCGGAAGATTATCAGTGAAAATAACACTAATAATATTAATTTTTAAAGGCTCTGAGAGGTATGCAAAAATGAAATACTAAAAATTGACGTTGTAAAGGTCAAATGTGTCCAAAATTATTTAATTTACTAGGGATGGGCTATAAATTTTTGTATTACACGTGTATCTATTACAATATAATACATTTTCAGAACAACTTAGAAAACTTCCTTGAGACTTTAAAATTATAATAAAACGCCGCTAGATGCTACTGCATCTAATGCTACTTAAATGCAGTTATCTGCATTTAATTTACCAAACCATACAGAAAGAATAGAGGAAAGCTGACACAGTCAGTTTACCGCTTTCACGTGTTACAAAACGAAGTAAAAAAGCAATTAGGAGCACGAACTTATACTAAGCTTTAGTATATAAAAATGTACGCCTAAAGATTTGGCGGTATTCTAATTTAATGAAAGAGATCTGCGTCAATGATGAATATTCTTCATGTTGCAAGTTTATATTCAAAGAATATTTTATTCATTAGGACTTAATTTTGTAATACTTTATTCCACGGTGCAATTTTAATTAAACGTCGACAGATTGCAAGTACTTTGACAATGTTATTATTATTTGAGTTTAGTTCTAAAATGAGCACAGATCACCTGTCACATTCAATTTATTTGAAATGATTCGTACCAATGCATATTTCTCCTTTTGACATTTAATACAGATGTTGACAATCAATAGCGGATTTAATTACAGTTTTAAAAAAATGTGATGTACCGTTGGTGTATTCCTAAAGGTCCTTCGTTTGATTATGTGATTATGCTAATAATATTACTCTTGTATTCCCTTGGTTATTTATTTTTTTAATGTATCTTTACTTACTATAGATAATGTTTTCCTATTATTCACAGCACAATATGTGTTAAAATTGTGACAAATATCTGAAGATAAAAACGGGGGTAAGAATAGAGTCCCTTCCAATTTTTTTATTCTCTATCTATTGTCTAAGGGCTGTGCAAACAATATGTCGCTGCTGCAGTATGGCAGAGAATGTTACGGCAGTATTATCACATCCTAGCTAATATTATAAATGCGAAAGTGTGTTTGTTTGTCCTTCTTTCACGTCGCTACGGAGCAACGGACCGACGTGATTTTTTGAACAGAGATAGTTGGAGGGCCGGGAAGTGAAATAAGCTACTTTTTATCCTGAAAAATATCTCATTCCCCCAGGAAAAAAATTTAGTAAAAATAGTGCTTGGGGTACGATGCTGCGTCAATGTAAGTTGTTAGTGTGGGACGAAAGCAAAATATC
>NQII01009147.1:0-13553 GCA_002778355.1 Clitarchus hookeri
ACACCGGCTCTCAAGACCTCGCTGTTAAGAGCCACCCAACTCTCTTCACTTCACTTCCGTGGCTAGTTCTGGCGCATTTCTTCGCTCTAAGAAACTATTATAAAATTCACTACGTCGGTGTATACGTCTAAAGGCGGTTTCCGGTAAATATTTTCAAACAAACTTCAGAAAAACATCACTACCTCTACCTGCATATATCTTACACTGAGTGGCATACGCCAGTGAGGTTGGTAACGACGACGGGGTAGTAGTTCCATGTCTTGACGTTGAATTAAAAGTGTCAAGTAAACATTTGTGAGTACTGAAAGTATTTCTTTTGTTTCCGGTGCTTTTTAATGCACGACAATTTAATGATAAGAAAATTTGTATAATGTTTATTTTTCTAAATATTTTACAGTTATACTCGACCAACGCATGGATAAAGTGATGAGGCCCATGTCAATGCTAGTTTTACATAAGGTGAAAGAATACACAATGTACCTACAAATATACATTAAGCAGGTATTTCAAAAGTGCTCAGTTTATGGTGAACAGCCTAATGCAAGAAAGCATGAGTGGCAGTGTTTTGACCCGTACATCCCCAGTAGCGTCCCTGCATTTGCTTGGGAAACGCTTAAGTGGATAGGGTCGAGTCGAGTAGAGATACTTGGGCGGCTCTTAACAACGAGGATTTGTGAGCCGATAAGGGTGAAGAGAGGTATGGAGCAGTGCCGGAATGCAATAGCGGGAGAAATGGGAGATCCCCGAGGAAACCTGCTGACCGGTGGCATCATCCGGTATGATACCCGAGTGCGAAAATCCGGGAGCGACCCCGCCGGTAATCGAACCCAGTTCGCCTTGATGGGAGGCAAGCGCTCTAGCCACTGCGCCACTGCGGCCCCTCAAATGCATACGGAAGTTCCCAATTATGTATTGTTAGTATAGTAGCGATGCTAAACTTCCCCATATTTGTAGGCTGATGTGTGGTACTGTCCATACAATGTACAGTTAAAAACTTCCAATATAATTTAGGAATTTAATTAGAATTTTTTTTTATAGTGGTGGTTGTCATTTACGCTCATCACGTCGAGTAGACACAGCACAGCAGACATAACCTTTGGTTGTTCACAAGAAAGTAATTTTTCTGTGTTACTCTTTTGTCGTTTAGTTGCAAGCTGTTTACGACCACATAGAGTCGACTGTGTTTCCACTGTATTATTTTTATTGTGGTAAGAATTCTTATTAGAAAACTAGAATTTTTTTTGCCTTTTATTTTTTAAGAAACTTTATAATTAAGTGCCACCTAGCGGCTAATTTACAGACTAGATTTATTTGATATAAGAGTTGTGCAAGCAGTTAGGATGGGGGAAATAATCAGTCATGCCTAGGGGCAGTGATATTTCACGAAAAGATTTAGAGACGAGATACAGTCCAAAGCACTGTCGGGTCTTCCAGCTTCTTTGATTGGCTAAAAAAAACGTTCTGGCCCGTGTTAACCGTTTGCATACGGATCACGAAGGTTCAGTGTCGGAGTTACTTAGTCCTGAGTGGTTTGGTCAAAGACGGACACGGCGCCAGCAGCCAATTGAGGTATAAAAACAGCTGAGGTGTGTATATAGTATTGAAGTCTACTGTGTGCTCCGATTTTTACGCGAAAAGTCACTGGCCCTAGTCATGACCTATAAATAAGCCACCATTCCAGAATTTGTTTGGAGTGATTTTGGAAAACCGTGGTTATAACGAAATCAGAATGGCTGGGTGAGAAATAGAAATTCTCGTCCTTCATGGAAGTTCGCTGTATTACCGCTAAGCCACTTCGCTCGGACTCCAACTAACCTAAAAACGTATAAATTTCAGTTGTTAAAAATGTAACAATCCGTTTTTAACTAGACGTTAACACATTCAACACGATGCTCCTACGCCATATGGGCAACGGTTTATTAATATTTTCTCACTTTTAAAATCTCATACCTCAAACTACTCTAATTCGTCCTTTAATCTTGTAAGCCGGGAACACAAAATTAAATATTTTATTTGGGCGAACTAAAACGAAATAAAAAAAATGTTTGTGAGAATGATGAATCTATAAAGACTGGGCACAAGTAAGGCTAGTTTTACAGATGCACATGAATGTAGCCACATTCTCTAATACAGAGGGTCATTAAGGGTGCCGAACCGCAAAAAAAAAAATTACTTTTATTGTACGAAACATTGTTCAACTCGTACGCGTTGTATGTGATTACGTTTTCCTAGAATAAAAGCATATTACATTTTATATTTTTTGAATAATTTGATGTCAAATCCAAAATTATTCTGTTATGTTGCAACCGTAATTACAAATACTAACTAAGTTTTACAAATGAAAAAATTTTCAACATAAACTAACGCCGTTGGCTACTACTTGACATATGTGTAATCACCATATACGAGTTAATATTAAAAAAGTTTTAAATATATGCAAAAATTTGTTTATAATTAACATTTATATATTTATCTTCTTGTTTGGTGATTACATGTGTCACGAAGTAGCCCATGGGATTAGTTTACTTCGTAAATTGTTTCATCTGTACAAATTAGTTAGTATTTGTTATTACGGCTGCAACAAAACAGAAGAAGTTTGTATTTCACATCAAATTATTCAAAAGATATAAAGCGTAATTTTTTTTATTCTAGGAAAAAGTTATCACATACAATGCGTACGACATGAACAATTGTTTGGTACACATAAAATAATATTATATTTTTGGAGTCCGACACCCTTAAAATATATTCGTCGGTACAGCTGGTGAGTTCTGAGTGGGCGAGAGAAATTAAAGCTTTACGTGATTGAATTGAGACAGCCTATGAAATGTTCACTTCTACATACACATATGGAAGTTTTGAATCAAGTCTATTGGAAGTAATGATTCCAGTACACAATTTCTCCCAGTATATGTAACGTCTAGGCAAGTAAATGTGTAAATAAAATTCAAACTCGTGTTATGTGTGCAATGTCAGAAATACTGACTTTAGTAGCCACACATTTACGTTTTTTAGTCACTCAACCCAACATAAAATATAATAACTGTTTTCATTTATTCGCTGCCAGCTTAACTGGGTACTAGCATGCTAGAGTGTGCTATAGCGTGGAGTGAAGAGATTTAGACGGCTCTTAACATCGAGGTCTTGAGAGTCGACGAGGGTGAAGCAAGGCGAGTATAGAGAAAAAACGGAATGCAAGGGGTGGGGGAAAGGGGAGATACCCGAGAAAACCCGCTGATCAGCAGCATCGTCTGACGCGATTCCCAAGTGCGAAAATCCGGGAGCGACCCTGCCGGGAATCGCGCCCGGTTCGCTTGTGTGGGAGGCGAGTAGTCTGACCACTACACCGCCGCGGCCCCTGTGTGCTGTAGCATAGGTACATGTAATTATGGGTAAAGAACTTTCTCTAAGGTTGATTTAAAAATTGCGCACTTCAACATGAACAGCCTTTACTTAAGAATATAGCTGTAACACATCCGCTTGTACCGCGAAGACCATGGAAACACACCCAAGAAATATTGCGTCACTCGCCACCAACACGTCGGAACGCCGCTTGCCAATCAGCTCCAGGAAACTTACATACCAGATGGCATCCCAGCCAATAGGAAAGTTTTCACAGTACGCATTAGCGGATCAGACACAAGAACAACATCCCAATCCTCACTGAGCCAATCAGTGAATGGGTACTCCCGCATCAAAGGAACTGCCACGCCATTTCGTCTCTTTGTACTTATTTCCTCTGTGCTGCTACGTCAGTACGATAGATAAGCAATTGCGGGTAGGGATGAATTTTCTCCAGAAGTACCTTCATCGAGCGCCTAGTTGAGAGTGAACCGACTACATCTGTAGGAGCTAGGAGCGGTCTCTCGACGACGTGACGACGCACGCGCGAGCTGTGTTTGTCCACTGCCGGCGGCTAGGACCAACAACTTTCTCGACAGGTTACGTACGATCTTCATCTGTTCTGGCGTCGTGGTTGCGTAACTGCACGCGCAGGCCCCATCTTCTAGAAGCGGCGGCGACGGTCCGCTAGGCAGGCCCCGTGGACCTACCCACGCTCTGATTGGCTGCGCCAGGCTCTGGGGAACTGGCCTTGAGTCCGACTGGCTACTGCGTGCTGCGAAGTGTTCCTGATTGGCTGGGCTGCCAGTTGGCGAGTAGGTCGAGGCTCCCGCCCACCTGGTGCTTGAACTGCTTTGCAGAATGTTTGATATACACGTGTTTCCACGAAACTATTAAACGTGCGTCCAACATGCTGATCTAAAAAGGAACACGTACTTCAGGCGAGGGCTGTTGAGTGCTTTCAAAATGCTACGCACGTTAGAATACTCCAAAACGGCTAAAAATAGCCTTTTCAAAGCGTTGTATCCGAAAATATACCTATCAGATACATAGAAAACTACTCGAGGGCCTCCAATGAAACTTCTTACAGTCTTTCCACCAATAGAGTAATAGGGTAACCGCTGAAAGTCCCATAGGTACGTGCAGTGTTACCAGAACACTGCACGCCATTCAGAGCCTTACGTTTAGCGGCGACGGCACACTTGATGCGGGTGGCAGTGTCGCCCTTATCGCTCCCGCGCTTCTCCGCCTCATACCCTGAAAAAAGCTCTAGGTATCGGGAACCTTGGCCTTCCATAGTTGTTAGCAGTTGTATCTATACCAATATTTGAAAAACCATGAAATATATCAATGATAATATTTTTTGGACAGAGGTGAAAATCGATATTTAAGTCAGTTGCCTATTAAAAAAATTGGTTAATAATAATTATACTAGGGAGTTGAAAGCTGTTAAAGTCCGAAATAATCGCTGTAAGTAGCTCTCTGTTTACGATATTAATTTTTCTTTAAACCAGTGTTTTAAACTACAGCCGCAATTTGGTATATTTTCGAGAAAAAAAAGTTGTATTAAAACTCTGTAGCAGCCGCTTAAATTCTGAGAAAGTAGGACACGCGTGAAGCTTGTTTGTGCTTCTTGCCCCCATCCCCGTCGCAATACTTCCTTGCGGCCGGGTGTGACGTGACGNCACGCGTGAAGCTTGTTTGTGCTTCTTGCCCCCATCCCCGTCGCAATACTTCCTTGCGGCCGGGTGTGACGTGACGCGAGGCCCCTTAGAGACGCTGATTGGCGAACGGCGTTAAACACGTCGCCGGCCAGCGACGCCATTTTGCTGGCGCGCGCGCCTGAGGTTCGCGGAACAGGCATTCTCTGCATTCTTGAGTATTCTGCGCCATTTACCCGTCACCTCATTGTACGTTGATATCTCTGACAATAAATTGTGAACCACTCGCCAGAAGAACTGGATAAAATGTCGGGACCTATTGTTTCTACATTAACAGGCAAAACTATGCGTCGCAACGTCACTGACGTCAGTGTCGTTCCAGTTTTCGTTGAAGGCGGTGGTCAGTGTCCTGCGAATCATCAGTTGGGTTAAGGTTAATTCTACTCTGGTTAGGAACAAAAAGGGTTTCTTACAGGAGAGTTTGGAATAGGAAACATTTCCGCCGCTAGGTGCGCAGTGTTCCAAAAGGCAACCTTTAATTAACGTGAATAATAAAATAGAAAAATTTTACTTAGATACGAAGTTGTTTTATATTTGATTTATTATTATTACAATTATCCTGTGTTTTAAAGTAGGAAATAGAGAACGATCTGGTACACATGCGACACCAGCGCTTACCTAGTGGCAAAATTTTTTGGTTGCCAATTTTTTAACATTGATTTTCCTAACATTAGTAGAATAAACCTTAGTTGGGTAATCAAAACGTTTCTGTAAACATGGCCAAGGAAGAGATCTCGCCTATGGCTGTACGGGGAACTCAGGCCAGAGAGAAATGACGCGAAGTCCTCTTTGCCGTCAGTTCGCTGATGCTACGAGGTACGGCTGCGGAGGTTTCGCCCCCGGCGTGGCTCGTAATTCGAGCTACGAATCCTTCCTGGGAAGGGATGCTCGTTGAAAGAAAAACAAACAATCAGTGGCCTCAAAATAACTTTGTTTGGAAGTCGCTTGGCTGGAAATTTACTTCTCCTGGAATGATCGCGAGCTGAGTGACGTGTGGCCGCGTAGTCTCCTCGGGCGGCCGCCAGACGAGTCCTGACCTCGTCCTGCCGCCCAGTGTCGCGCCGCCATCACCTCCGCTCACCGACCGCTACACCCACCGTCCTTCACATTCCTCGACGACCTCAAGACAGCGAGAGATGATCAGTGGCGCAACGCAGCGATCGCGTGCATCGAGATGAGCACCGTACTGTCGATGACTCGCCAGAAGGCAGAAAGAAGCACTCAACATGGCGGAGAAAGAGTGCGAACATGGCACCGTAATTACAAGCGGCACGGGTAAGGCATCCTTATTCACACACGTCTGGAATGCAGCGCCGTGAAAGAACCGCCAGAATAGAAGGGAATTAGTTTCACAAAGTACTTATAAACAAATCATTATAGATTCAGACATTATTTGTTAAAAAAATAAGTACATCATAAACCGCAATAATAGATACGACACACCATGGCATCGAATCAAACAGTCCTTGGATGTATTCCTGGTGATTCACCTGCCAGGCTGCTTCTTCCCTAGTACACAGTTCATTGCTGTTGGCTGCTGGGTGAGCATGACGAGCTAGTTGTTAAGTGACCATATCATAGACATCTTCAATAGGTGGCATCAGGTGAACGTGTAGGCCAGGGAAGAAGCGGTATCTGCCTTGCTTCGACGAAGGCTTGGAAATTCCTGGTAACATGCAGCGGGGCGTTGTATTGCTGAAGTATGGCTTCAGATGTGTGCTGAAGGAAGCTACAACTTCAGCATCCACAACTTCGCCTATTTAGTGGTTTCTGTTGAGAGTACCTTCACTTCATAGCAGCTGAAATCGCATAGGCAATAAAATTGCTCCCCAAACCATCATTCCCATCGTTCGTGCAGTATGACACTGGGCAGCCCCATTACGATATTTCACGCTCGCTTTGATATCGACGAATGCGTTTGCGGCCATCGTTGTATTGTAAGTCCAAGCGGTACTCCTCCGAAAACGCGACATGTCGCTCTGCACACCAGTATGAGAAGCATGCCATCCTGTGTTGTCGTCACATTTCATAATCCATTTCCTGGTTTTTGACTTGTCCTGTACACTTCAGTCCTCTTCAGTCCACTGCTTCCACACTCGCATCATCNTAAGTCCAAGCGGTACTCCTCCGAAAACGCGACATGTCGCTCTGCACACCAGTATGAGAAGCATGCCATCCTGTGTTGTCGTCACATTTCGTAATCCATTTCCTGGTTTTTGACTTGTCCTGTACACTTCAGTCCTCTTCAGTCCACTGCTTCCACACTCGCATCATCCTGTATAAGCATCAATTTCGAGGAATGGAAAACCTCTTTCTCACGAGAAGATCATTCAGCCCCGCTCGCACTCCGTAACGTAACGTGCTTAAAAGGTGCCCGTTGACGCGTAGACGAGGCATATTGACCTAGTAGGAACAGTTACAGCTCACTGACGATGAACAACTATACTTGCCCGGTCCTTCAAAAGCCTTCTATTTATATGCTTTCACACACATATCTGAGAAGGCTCTGCCACGTCTAGACATGCACAATCATTCTCAAATTCTAATAAGAATTGTAGAAGCATCGACTATAAAGCACCCAAGATTTTGTCCTTGCCCCCTCAATAACTGTCAAGAGCTTCTTAGGTTAGGTGATGCCCAAATACTGTGAAAAATATATTGTAAATAGGAGTGTCAGTAAATATAATAAATGCTAACTGTTGTTCATAAAACATTATTAGCCGATGTACAATTGCTTTTATGATTTAGGCCTAATGATTTATATATAAATATATTAACCAAATAGCGAGTGTTTTCTGTGTGTTATGAGTACTGTTAGTTGCATGCAAACATCACCCCGCCTAGCCTAGGTTACCTAACCAAACCTAACAAGCATTGGGAGGTATTTCACATTCTCATATGGCACGGGGAAATCGTGTGTACAGAATAAATGGCCGTAACAGGCGGCCCACACAAAAGTTTCTCGGCACTTTTACAGACACGTCCCGCAAGAACAACCTGCAAAGATGAAGCGTTCCGAGATTTTATGTTGTGAGAGAGAAAAAAGAATTAACTACGGTTTTAATAATTTACAAGTGAAAAATTTTTTGTTAAAAAATTGAAAAAAAACATTATTGTGGTTAAAGACAAAAAAGTTATAAATTTTACTCATTAAGCGAGAACCAATGAAGTTTGCTCCGCCGTAATAAGTGATGTCAGTCGTCACTCATTGCGACGTGTAGAGGATACTTCCCGGCCATGCGTCACGTGACTACGCAGTGAATCAACAATGCAGACGGGACCTTCTGGTGATACTTGCCTGGCTTGCTGGGGCAACTCGGCGGGCTCCTCAATGTAGATGCGGTGGGAAAAACCAGTAATTACGAACAGGTATGCTGCAGAGGGTTGGGAAGGGGCTAGCCTTTTCTCAACCCTCTGTATGGCAAATGACAAAACCGTTGGGGGGTCGAGGATCCCTCACGGGGCCTGAACAACCCCCGCTCTGAGCTTCGGCAGTGATGACAAGCGGCGGTTCTGATGACACTGCACTAGGAATGCCGGGAAGACTTGCTTGCGATTCCTTGAGATGTATCGCGGGTGAGGCCACGTGGGTTGGAAAGTCGTGGAAGGATCACCGCGAGTAATGGCAACTCAGAGGTAGAGCGCGGGGGGTGAGAACTCGACTGGACGTTGGTTGGACATCATGTCTGAGATGCTGTGTCAAGGAAGAATCTCCCAGGAAATACCACACAGCCATTCAGTCGCGTGCACTGGAAAATTACGTCATTCCCGAAAAAAAAAAAGAAAACCTTTGTAATTTGCAGTCATATATTTTTAGCTTATTGTTGTTCTTATCTCTATTTGACTTTCTTTAAAAACTTCGGTGAAGATCCTCACCCACAAATGCTATGCAACATGGNTGTTGTTCTTATCTCTATTTGACTTTCTTTAAAAACTTCGGTGAAGATCCTCACCCACAAATGCTATGCAACATGGTCAAACATCAGTATTCTCGTGTTCTGTTCGCTACATTTACAAGACACCATGTGGTTTATTGGGAGTTTTCGTTCGAGTAACGTGTCATTTTCTTATTTTCTTCCTGTTACCGCGCTGACTGTTACTTTTATTAGTTACAATGCATGGCTATCAAATGCAATATATTTTTTTTAGTTGCAAATATATTACGCCATGTCTACAGGTTGAACTATGTTTTAAACAAATATAAATTATGGGTATTTGTTTCTTTGCAGGGCCCTGAAATACAAGAAAGGACACAGTCTGCACGGATTAAACGCCGGCCATACTGTTGCACCCACCGTATGCGAGATGCAAAACAANTGTTGTTCTTATCTCTATTTGACTTTCTTTAAAAACTTCGGTGAAGATCCTCACCCACAAATGCTATGCAACATGTTCAAACATCAGTATTCTCGTGTTCTGTTCGCTGCATTTACAAGACACCATGTGGTTTATTGGGAGTTTTCGTTCGAGTAACGTGTCATTTTCTTATTTTCTTCCTGTTACCGCGCTGACTGTTACTTTTATTAGTTACAATGCATGGCTATCAACTGCAATATATTTTTTTTAGTTGCAAATATATTACGCCATGTCTACAGGTTGAACTATGTTTTAAACAAATATAAATTATGGGTATTTGTTTCTTTGCAGGGCCCTGAAAAACAAGAAAGGACACAGTCTGCACGGATTAAACGCCGGCCATACTGTTGCACCCACCGTATGCGAGATGCAAAACAANACAAGAAAGGACACAGTCTGCACGGATTAAACGCCGGCCATACTGTTGCACCCACCGTATGCGAGATGCAAAACAAAGGGGCTGGCATTTAGTGATGGATATTGGTTCCCGTTGAATGGTGATATAGCTGTAACTTTTATAATGGTATCCTTGTGATAAATATTGCCACAATCAATTCCCGGGGCAGTATCTACAACCTAGTACCATGAACACAGGCAAAATGTATTTCTGTAACAGTTTTTGTCATATTTTAACTATAAATTATGTGTTTCTTATGAAGCGGTTTCTCCTTTCCAATATTGGTAATATACCCATAAGCTACTGGCAGAATTAAGTTTAAGAAAGTCACTTAAAAATGAGCCAAGCATTTCCCATTGCTCAGCACAAAGAAAACGCATTTTTATCGCCATCCCGGCGCTGCTCCTAGCGTTCTTTGCATCTCCCATAGTTACATGTTCGACATTGTTGCCAGATAATCAGAGGACGAATTCCGCAAGGCCAGTGGAAAATTACCGTTTTACTCCCAAAATTCACGTTCTCATACAATTGGACGGCAAGTGTACGACCGATGTATTTTCCTGTTAGTATTTTATACTCATTTACTCAACTTTATATTTCAAAACCACAGCGTAATCAAATGAAGAATAACCGCAAAAAAGAGGGGAAATGTTCGCGTTAAAATATTTATTGAAAATATCGATCCTACTCTTTCGTCCTAAGAAAGATTCCTTTTTTTTATTAAGATTCGTTAAAAACTGGACGTAGATTTAAGTAAAATTTTAAGTTCTTCTTATTTTCCAGCCGGCCTCTCGTGGCGCAGTCGGTTGGTGCGCCGCCGGTCTGAGGGTTTGAATCCCAGATAAGGCATGGGTGTTGGTTTAAGATAGGTTATATGCTAGTTTGTAAGCTCACCCCTGATAAGCCTTCAGGCGTACCACCTGCGGACGTTAATGTGGTTCAGTGGTTCTCATTTTGTTAACATAACCTCAACACCAGCGACAGCAAAACACACTAGTAACTACAGTGTTCTGTCGCGTTTACACTTCCCAGGTTAAAGAGACAACAGCTGCGCGAAATTTTTCCAAGTCCATGACCTTGGGATAACGCTCTTCTTATCTTTCTGCTACGACTGCCATCTTTGACTTTCATGTTATCTATGGAATTCTCTTATCGGTTGCATGCCTCCGTGCAACGCCATTCTCTTTTTCCCTGCGAGCTACTGAAATGCCCCGGGAAGCAGCCCACCGCCTGGCAACCCTGGTGCTCGCGGGGGCTNAGCTCACGTGGTCGGCGCGCTTACGGGCGGCTGCGAGTGCGATCCGGGGCCCGCCTCGTATATTGAGGGCAGCGTTCGAGACGCAGGAATGCCGCCAGCCGACACACTCCAGGCAAGCTTGCGCAAGCCTTCTGCACTCCCCTCCTTCTCCCCTCCCTCATTCTACATCATCAGAGACGCCGCTCCGGCAGCGCCATGCTCGCGGCTCGCCTCCCTGCGTTACGCCCCGCATTATCTGCGAGACTGGACGACGACGGTTACAAATACTATCCGTTCGCGGCATCACTTTTCGCGCTTTTCTGAAGTCCTGCCCAAAGTTGCACTTCCAGGAACGTTCCTCCCTCTACCTCGTGCGAACTAAGTTTAACTAAGTCTGGGAGATTACTCCGAAGGCCAACGCACCTTAATTCGTGCGCACTCGGTTGTAACAATTTTTTGCATGAGAACTATTTCTTACCAGGCGTTACCAACACACATGCTTTCGCGCGGTTTAAAACTCGTATTAATTATAAACGAAATATTATAATTTATAGATAAAATATAAATAACATTTCAATTTAACCAAAAAAAGTTATCCTACATTTATGAATACAAGTATAAAACGCTTACGATACATGGCATATTTAGGAAATAACTAAACACGACATACTTGGTGAGATTTTTCAATGGCTTGATTCAAAAAGTGTGAAGAAACCGCGAATAGACTATAGTGATGTTATCCCTCACTATCTGTTGGGCGAGGAGCACATAACTGACAAAACAGCGCCGAGTGAGTGACGAGGGTGATTGAGGGGAGTATGGAGCAGCGCCGGAATGAAGAGGCGGGGGAAACGGGAGATCCCCGAGAAAACCAGCCGACCATCGGCATCGTCCGGCACGATTCCCACGTGCGAAAATATCGGAGTGACCCCGCCGGGAAACGAACCCGGTTCGCCTAGGTGGGGAGCGAGTAGTCTGAGCACTACACGACCTCGACAGAAGTTGTCGGCTTCGAAAATATGAAAGGTGTATAAACGAAAAGTGGTTACCACGGACAGTGTTTTCTGTTATTCCTTACCTGATGTACACCTGTATCTTCCTTACCGTAGCGTTGAGGGACTAGAGGGTGGAATGAGCACGTTAGCAGAGCAGCAGCCCCTCTCCGTGTTCCGACGCTGGACCAGACACGTTAAAAGAAACGAGAGTCTAGACCGGCGAGATTACCACGCGCACGCGTTCGTGGGTGGCCCATCGTTACTGCGACGTAGCGTTTGCGCCCGCCATTTCACAACATAGCATGCCAACGTAACAGGCAGTCTGTAGTTGTCTCTTGGACCGTGTGCCACCTGAAGACGGGAACAGAGTTCATCTCCCGAAACTTCGCGCCTGTCGCCGTCGAAGTAACTTGGCTATTGTCATCTGTGCCGTCGTCGTGTCGTCCGTACGTTCGTCTGTTCCAACCATTTGTCCTCGCTTGCGCCGTCTTCGNCAACCATTTGTCCTCGCTTGTGCCGTCTTCGTTGTTCGTACAATTCTTATAACACCGTTTGCATTCCGTACTTGTTTGTTTGTTTGGCCACCAATTCTGGTTGTGGTTGCCATCTGCCTACGTTTCTGCTCGGAATTACATTAACGTTACATTTTCGTCGTTGTGCCGTTCTGTTGTTGGTTTTCTGGCTTAATACATTCTTGAAATTATTAGTTTGTCATGTATTTGTCGGCAACAACTAATTCAGATTCGTTCATTCCCACTTATTTCATTTACATTTTTTAAATCTTAGTTATTTTTAAAATATTTTATTTCACGTAGGAGGTTCTCTGAGACTACAACGAAGAGCTTGCAATAGCGTATGTCCGTGATTGTTCAAACAATCAGAACCCCTATACTGAAGCAGGATAGTGGGCGAAACATAGAATAGTAAGTAAATATGTGCTTATATAGCTTACACGAACGTAAGCTAAACTAGCCTATAATCTTAGTTGAATGATTGATTTTGCAGTTCAATCTAATCTATGATAATTGTTGGATAAAGGAATCGTTTTCACACGCATGCACCATAGTCACTGCCACGATTGCACATCCACAGGCGATTATTAATATACAGCAAAGGACAGATTGATTTTTCTGCGAGACAAATCAACGGCTCTGCCTTGAGCGGCTTGGCTTGATAGTTGCTTTATGCGCACTGATGTATATATTAATATATATTAATTATAGGATATTTTTCGCGTAAAAGATTCCACTACTAGTTGTACTCTAAAACACGTTAGTTCAGTACCAATGTCGCGGTTGGGTGATTTTTTTTAACTCGCACGCGTCTTAGGTGTCTGCCGGCCAATTACGGGCGTTCAGTGTCAGGGTAAATTTATTCTTATTGGCGCAGTCAAGTAGGAAATGTCTCCTCGCACGGACACGCAGCCAATAGCTCGCACGTAAACGCGGCAAATGACTGTACCACAGAGTCGTTGGCTAACTCGTTCTCGCCCTGGGGGGCAAACG